>CP053458.1:103328639-103529680 GCA_022644695.1 Cenchrus purpureus | reverse complement strand
TCCCTCTACCTCGCGGATCCGATTGCAATCATTGAGGTGCGAGGAGAGGAAGTTCGCATCGACCCTAGATGGGAGTAGGTTGGAGCGGGACCACTGGGTGACCCGGTGGTTCGGCTGTGTTGAGAGCTTTGGGTTGGGAACTTGATGGAGATATCTTGATGTTACTCTGCTGCTTGCTGCATAGGAAACCGAGCTACTTCCTTGTCTCTTTTCCTTCCCTTTAGAAGTTAGGCCACTAAAAGCTGCATACAGTTGGTGACGTGGACCTATCCCACTCCTTGGGGATAGACTTTGGGTGTGCAGTGCAGTCAGGAGTACGACAACAACGCCGATGGATGGTACGGCGAGGGATGAGTCGCTTGGCTTAAGGATGCACCTGTGGCGAGAAGAATAAAAGATGGAGACCCTTGAGATGCTAGCTACCGCTGGTAGAATTTCACTCGATTCAGCCAAGAGGCTTGTACTGATGTACTCCATAATGGACATGTAATAAATTTATGTACTAATGTTTATGTGATGCGATGTATGACTGTGTTTTACTATCTGTGAGACGTTCTGTACGCGATAGCCACGATCCGAGGACTATCGCGAAGGGTGGATTCGGGTTTTCTTTTGAAAATCCGGGGTTTTACAGGTTGTACCAGAGCCATACTTGACCGTAGCACGTATCCCTAGGATTGGCCGATAGTAAATAAGGATTCTATACGTTTCCTTCCTTTATATAAACTCCTTGGAATATTTTATAAAAGCTTTCCCCTTTTGAAGAACATTCTTTCTTACCTGCGGGACTCAACTTTCTATACGGGGACACGACCTTTTGGTCTAGAACTTGTCCTGAACACGATGAAGGGAGCAATGTTGAAACACCGTGTTAGGCACAACCTCTCGGAGATCTTTTAACGATAAATTAGATCGTTGATGTGCTCGCGACCTCTGAGGCCCGAGTCAGCCTCGAGGAAGCTTATATGTGTATCTATCATGCTTGCTGAGTGTTTGGCTCTTAATGGAGTTAATTGAGTCTTAATGCATCTTCTCATTGAGTGATAGGTTATATAATTAGTAATATTTTCATGCTTGTATATCAGACTCAATTTGTTGGTGAGTGGACGTTGTGTAAAAGTCTTTCTTCCCTGGTCGTGTTTTTAGAAGGATGTCGATCCGACGGTCCAACCGCTGGCGCCTTGAGGAGGCTGGCTGCCGAGGAGGAGGAAGCCCCAGGGCCGTGGCGTGTCGAGTCGTGGTCGCAGCCGCTCGTGGACGCGGTGGGTGCACCGCCTGCGGCCGTGGATGCCCACCCCACGTGGAGGAGCTTTGGGAGCTCGAGGCCGGGTGCCGGAGCACCCGCCACCGCCGAGGGCCGGAAGCCGAGGATGGGGAAGCCGAGCAAGACCAGCCTGAGCCGGACCAGCCTCCGCCGCCACCACCTAACTTGGTGGATGTGATGGTTGTCCAGACTCAGCTGATGCAGAGGATGGCGGAAGCCATGGAGCACCGTGGCAATGGTGGAAACCGCTGCCTCCAGGACGAGGACCTCACGAGGAAGATCGAGAGGTTCATCCGCTTGAAAGCCCCCACCTTTAGCTCCTCGGATGACCCGCTCGACGCCGACGACTGGCTGAGGGTGATCGAGACCAAGCTCGACCTCACCGTCTGCTCAGACGAGGAGTGCGTCGCCATCGCCGCGCACCAGCTGGAGGGTCCTGCCAAGTCTTGGTGGGACAACTACACCGCCAGCCACCCGAACCCAGCCTTCATCACCTGGCTGGAGTTCTGCGAGGCATTCCGCGAGTAGTACCTGCCCAGCGAGCTGCTGGTCCAGAAGGCGCAAGAGTTCCGCACCATGACGCAGGGTGCGATGAGGGTCGAGGAGTACGAGCGTCATTTCATGAAGATGATGCGGTACGCTCCCGGACACCGACCCGAAGAAGCGATTACGGTTTGCGAGGCCTTCACCACGGCCTTGCGGGGCCGAAGGTGAGTGAGCACAAGTCCCTTCGCCACCTCGTCAACCGCGCCATCGCGGTCGAAGAGGAGAGGAGGGGCCACGAGGAGCGCATGAAGGGGAAGAAGAGGATGGGAGATCGGGATCACCACGACCGATCCTTCCAGAAGCCGAGGAGCGGACGAGCAATATCGAGGGGAGCTACCGGGGCACAACCACTGGCGCAGGAGGAGGCCGTGGCAGGTTCCGGAGGGAGGAACCCCGCTACCCACCGCGGACCGGAGGCTACAACCGTCCACCGCCGAGTGCCACGAGACCTACCGCTGGAGGCTTCACCGTGACTTGCTTCGCCTGTGGCAAGCCTAGCCACAAGTCCTATGACTGCCCGGACAAGAAGACCGCTGCTACTCGGTGAGAGCACCTGCTCGGAGGCGACCTCCTCAGTCGCACCACCGCCGACCCGGCCGTGGGAGGTGAACCACCTCACGGAGGAGGAGGCTGGCACGCTCGGCGTCGTGATCGGTGAGTTTTTGGTTTGTGGTACTACTGCTTTGGTTCTCTTCGATACCGTGCAACCGCCGTATATCACCTCTAAGCTTCGTGAACAAACTCTCCTTCCTACAACCACCCGATCGATTCCTATCATCACGAGTTCACCTCTGGAGATATCGGATGCACCTTCGTAAAGGTGTAGACTTGGTCATTCGGGACCACAAGTTCTTGGGAGATCGGCGGTGTTACCCTCCAATGGCATCGGCGTGATTACGGGGATGGATTGGATCACCGCTCACAAAGGTGTCATCTCCACTTCACCGCGATGCGACCTTGGTACACCCCGATGGAACGAGGGTCACCTTGAGCCAATGAAGTCTCGAGACATACTAGCCGTGTCTCTTCACACAGCTATCTCGAGATGTGCGGTGGTTTGTGAGTACGAGGATGTGTTCCCGGAAGAGCTGCTTTGGGTTTGCCTCCGGACCGTGACGTGGAGTTCGTGATCAACTTGATACCGGGAACCACACCGATAGCTCAGAGTCCATACAGAATGGTGGAGGTTGAGCTGAAGTCGTTGAAGCGAGTTAGACTCACCGCTTGAAAAGGGGTTCATTCGACCAGTGCTTCACCATGGGGTTCACCACCTGCTCGTCAAGAAAGATGGGACTCGGCGTCGTGTGTTGATTACCGTGCAACGCGGTAACCATCAAGAACAAGTACCCACTACCACGGATCGATGACCTGATGGATCAGCTAAGGCAAGCCAAGTTCTTCAGCAAGATTGATCTACGATTAGGCTACCACCAGATGAAGATTCGTCCGGAAGACATCTTCAAGATCGCGTTTGTGACCCGATGCAGACGATGCGAATACACTCGTGTATCGTTCGGTCTTCTGAACGCCCGGCGTACTTCATGAACATGATGAACAAGGTGTTCATGGATGAGTTAGACAAGTGTGTCGTTGTCTTCATTGACGACATATTGGTCTTCTCCAAGACCGCAGAAGAGCATGAAGAGCACACGAGGATAGTGTTGGGAAAGCTCGAACAGCATTGTATGCCAAGTTCAAGTGTGAGTTACGGATGGAAGAAGTCGCCTTTCGATCACGTGTTGTCAGCTAAAGGAGTGGCCGTAGATCCGAGCAAGATAGAAGTAGTGTCCAAGTGGCAATCACCCAAGTCCATGATGAGATCCATGATTTTCTCGGTTTAGCGGTTACTACCGGTTCATCGAGAACTTCTCCAAGATTTGCAAGCCCATGACAGAAGAGCAACACACCCTTTGTATGGATGGACAAGTGTGAAGCCTTTCGAGCTCAAGACTCGCCTCACCACTACACCTGTCGACTCTTCCCGTCGCGAGCAAGGACTTCATGGTGTATTGTGGCCTTGTCGAGACAAGGACTTCGTGTCTTGATGCAGGAGACAAAGTTGTTGCATATGCCTCGCACTTCGAGCATGAGGAGAACTACCCACACATGACCTCGAACTAGCCGCTGCGTCGTTCACGCTTTGAAGATATGGAGGCACTACCTGATGGGCAACAAGTGCGACATTTACACCGACCACAAGAGTCTGAAGTACATCTTCACACAGTCCGAGTTGAACCTGAGGCAGCAAAGATGGCTCGAACTGATCAAGGACTACGACCTGAACATCCACTACCACCCCGGTAAAGCCAATGTCGTAGGCGATGCAGAGCCGCAAACATTATTCTGCGCAGCAACCTGATGGTACGAAGAGCAACCACCTTTGTGAAATGGAAATGGAGAAGTTGGAGATAGTTGAGAAGGGACAGTTGAACGAGTTGAGGGTGAAGTACACGCTAGAAGACCAGATTCGACAAGCTCAGAAAGGGTGCCCAGAAATTGGGGAAGTGAAAGACTTGATGGCTAGAGGCAAAGCAACCGACTACCGCCTCTCGAGCAAGGCACCGTGGTTGAAGGACCGCATCTGCGTGGAAGCAAGGAGATCCGAGACTCGATCTGAACGAAGAAGCTCACGACTCTCGATACTCGATTCACCCTGGTTGCATGAAGATGTACCAAGATCTGAAGATACGGTTCTGGTGGGAGAAGATGAGGGAAGACATTGCCGAGTACGTCGCTCGATGCGACACGTGTCAGAGAGTGAAGGCCGAACACCGAGGCTTGGTTTGCTCTGACGCTTGAGATACCCACATGGAAATGGGAAGATATCAGCATGGACTTCATAGTGGGACTACCTCGTACACAGAAAGGAAATGATTCAATCTGGGTGATTGTCGACCATTTGACCAAAGTGGCACATTTCATACCCGTGAAGACAACCTTCGAGACGCACAAGCTAGCAGAGCTATACATCGAAAACATCTTGAAGCTACACGGGGCACCGAGGAGTATAGTGTCTGACAGAGGACCGCAATTCACCGCCAAATTCTGGAGGAGCTTACATAAAGCCATGGGCACCGACTTGCACTGATTCCGCCTTCCACCGCAGGCGGATGGGCGCAGAGAGGGTGAACCCGGATACTCGAAGATCTCTTAGAGCTTGTGTGTTGACCTATGGATCGAGGCGGGAGAAGAGCTTGTCCTATGCAGAGTTCTCGTACAACAACAGTTATCAAGCAAGTCTAAAGATGGCACCCTTCGAAGCTCTTTATGGCAGAAAGTGTCGGACACCGTTGATGTGGTCCGAGGTGGGGAAGCGAACCTTCTTGGTCCTGCCACCATAGTTGAGGCCGAGGAAAATGTTGCTAAGGTCAGAGAGAATCTGAAGATAGCTCAGAGCAGGTAGAAGAGCTATGCCGGCCCCAAAAGGAAAGACGTCTCATTTGAGGTGGGTGAGCACGTCTACTTGAGGGTTTCACCCCTTCGGGGGACGAAGCGTTTCCATGTCAAAGGGAAGCTCGCACCCCGGTATGTCGGGCCATACCTGATCGTGCAGAAGATCGGGAAAGTGGCTTACAAGCTTAAGCTACCACCGGAGCTCGCCGGAGTACACCCAGTGTTCCATGTGTCTCAGCTCCGGAAGTGCGTGGTCGTCAAAGAGAGTGCCGCACATGCCCTCGGCGTTCGGGACACCTGAGTACTTGGAGTACCGTCGGGATCTGGATTGGGCGGAGAAGTCAACCAGGAGGACCACCACTCGCTTCTGCAAGGTGCTCTGGAGTAACCACTCCGAGTGCGAAGCGACATGGGAGAAGGAGTCCGTCATGAGGGAGAAATACCCTCATCTCTTTGAACCGGAGGTAACATCTTAATCTCGAGGATGAGATTCTTGTGAGGGGGGGAGTTCTGTAACATCCTTGATTTTGCTTGTTTGTAAAAATGTGGAATTTCAAAAACTTGCTTTGTATTTGAGTGCTCACGAAATCATATAAGGGTGTCTTCCTTTTTCCCTTCCCTAAATCCTAGATTTTATTTAATTCAACTAATAATTTTAGGACTTATAAAATGCTAGTGTGAGAAGTTGGATTTTCATTTGGGATTTATTTGGATTTGTTTGAGTGGATTCAAATTTGAATTAGAATTCAAATTTGAATCAAATAGTAAATAGAGTTAAGAAAATAGGAAAACCTTTTACCCTTGCGTGGGCTGGCAACCAACCAACCGGCCCACTTCCTCCTTTCGGCCGGCGTGGCCGCTACACCACACCTGCTAGCGCCCGTGTCTCTGCCTGGGACCGCTCGGCGTCTTCTTGGCGTCGCCGCTTCGTCATCCTCCCCCTTTTGCCTTTAGTGGCGGCGGCGGGCGCCACCGCGCCGCGCATGGACGCGCCGCGATGCGCCGTGCATCCATGCATCCATGCCCCCACGCCGCCCAGCCGCTATAAAGTACCACCACCACCGCTGCCCCCAGCTCCCAACCCTAGCCGCCTCGGGGTGTCATCCCTCGTCCACATCTCTGCTGCGAGGAGGAGGAGAAGGGGAAGAGGAGGAGGAGGGAGCTTCGAGGGCGGCCGCGCCGCGCCGCGAGGACCGGAGGCCCCGTGGAGTCCTGTGAAGCCAAGAACCCGTCGCCGCGTCTCCTCTGCTTCCACTACCAGCGCCTGCCCTTCCCCTTGGCCTTTCTTCACCGCCGCCTTCACCTTACGGTCGCGTGAGACCGTAGGTGAGCACCACCATCCTTTCCTCTGTGGCGCCTGGCCTTCGAGCCAAGCGCGCAGACATCCTTGTGCCCCGTGTCGTGACCCGAACGCCGCCGCGCCGCTGCGCCGTCGCAGCTTGTGATGCCGGCCTTCAAGCCGGTGGGAAGCGATCTCTTGCAGTGCAGCTCCTCCGCGCAACCCGCTCGCCGACCTTTCTTTGACCTTCCACTGTCTGCGTCCGGACGCCATGTCGCCCGCCGCGCAGCGTGAGCTAGCTTTAAGCCCCTAAGAACCACGCGAGTCAGCCTAAAGTTAGTGCTATTGTGTATACGTATTTTATTTCCGAAAACTATTTTGTCTTCTAGGAAAATCCTAATAAATCGTTTTGACTCGAAAAATACAAAACCTTTTCCGGAAATTCTCTAAAATCTTAAACTCGCGTTAGCCTAGTATTTGCTCTCTTTTGGCTCTTAATTGCTGTTCTTTGGGGTTGCATTAGGTGCGCCATTTTCTTTCGCCTAGGAGCATGGAGCCGGGGCGATCCCGAGGCACGACCACGCTGATGACTACGCCGCGGAGGACTACGACCCGTGTTCACGCGCCTTCGACTTTGAATACCTATTAGACATCGAAATAGTATGCTAGCGCTTTACTTTATGTTGCATGTTGATGAAACCTTGCCTACTTTAAATACCCACGTCCTTGATTGTCCTACTACTATATATGATTATAGCGGGCTTTTACGATCGAGCCGTGGATGCATGTGTTGGGTTGGGAATAGTGGTTCTTGGCGTGAGTGGGGAAAAACCCGGAGAAGGCGTTTTGGGTACTTTGGCGGCTTATAACAATCGATCCGTCGGGATCGGGACCGGGGACTCACTTTAAGCCCCTAACTTTTATGGTTTTCGAGCCTAGGTGTTGGAGTTTTACTTGCGCTTGGAGGACATGAGCTCGCCTTGGAAAGGTGGGCCAACCGTTTTGACTTTCGTACACCACCTCGGAGCGTCTTAAACTCGCGTTGAGCTAGTATTTGCTCTCTTTGGCTACCTTAATTGCTGTCTTTTGGGAGAGAGGTGGGAGAGAGACCACCCTCTATTTTCTTTTACGCGTTAATAGGGCATTTGGGGAGCGCAATCCCTTACGAGGGGCGTTTTGAGGGACTACGGCGGATCACCGTGACTTTGAATACCTATTAGACATTCGCATAGTAGGATGCTTATGCATGTTGATGAACCGGCCTGCCACTTTAAATACCGTCATGATTGTACTACTATATATGATCTATAGCTATAGCCGCTGAGCCCCGGATCATGGCTTAGGATTGTTGGTTCTCATGTTTTGGGATTTCTACCTTCCCCTATAGTTGAGAGTGTGGTGAGCCGTGGTTGCAGATCGGGAGGAGAGTGGCTCCCTCTATCCTCGGATCGATTGCAATCAGGTGTTGAGTTTACTTGCGAGAGGACATGAGCTCGCATGACCCTAGATGGGAGTAGGACTTTACGGACCACCTGGCGTGTGGTTCCGAGTTGAGCTCGGCAGTGGAGAACCATACCTGGGATGGGGAACTGATGGAGAAACCAGCGAGCTACTTCCTTGTCTCTTTTCTCCCTTTGAAGTTAGGCCACTAAAAGCTGCATACAGTTGGCGTGGACCTATCCACTCCTTGGGGATAGACTTTGGGTGTCGGATGCGATGCATAATGGACATGTAATAAATTTATGTACTAATGTTTATGTGATGCATGTATGACCGTGTTTTACTATCTCGTGAGACGTGTTCGACGTGATAGCCACCATCCGTGGACTATCGTGAAGGTACAGGGATTCGGGTTTTCTTTTGAAAATCCGGGGTTTTACATGACCTAGTTCTTGGCTTGAAAGATGTCAAATTTGAGAAAGATAAATTGTGTAGTGTTTGTCAAGCCGGAAAGTAAGTTGCCAACTCACATCCTAACAAGAGCACTATGTCAACCACAAGACCATTGGAATTATTGCATATGGATTTATTTGGTCCCACTGCTTATAGAAGTATTGGTGGAAGTAGCTATTATCTTGTGTTTGTGGATGATTATTCAAGATACACATGGGTATTCTTCCTTTATGACAAATCTCATACTTGTGACATTTTCAAGAGCTTTGTGAGAAGGGCCGAAAATGAATTTGAGCAAAAATTGAAGAAAGTGAAAAGTGACAATGGTAGTGAATTCAAGAACACAAATGTTGAAGAGTTTTGTGATGAGAAAGGGATCAAGCATGAGTTCTCAACTACATATACAAGGAGCAAAATGGTGTAGTTGAGAGGAAAAATAGGACCTTAATTGAGATGGCAAGATCAGTGCTAGATGAGTACAAAGTTTTGGATTCCTTTTGGGCCGAAGCAATCAACACCGCTTGCCATGCATCAAATAGGCTATATTGTCATAGATTCTTCAACAAGACACCATATGAACTTCTTATTGGAAGGAAGCCAAATATTTCTTATTTTCGGGTCTTTGGTTGCAAATGTTATATTTTGAGGAAAGGCTCTCGGTTATCTAAGTTCCAAAGCAAGTGTGATGAGGGATTTCTTTTTGGATATTAATCAAATTCCAAGGCTTATAGAGTGTACAACAAGTCCAAGGGATTTGTTGAGAAGGCTTATGATGTGCAATTTGATGAAACTATGGGCTCTCAAGATGAGAAGGAAAACTTAGATGATGTGAGAGGTGAAGAATTGAGTAATGCAATGAAGACCATGGCTATTGGGGACACCATGCCTAGAGAAGAAGATGATGATGAAGGTCCATCAATTTTTATTCAAGCAAATCCATCTTCTTCCACAACAAATGATCAAGATCAACAAGTGGAAAATTCAAACAACAATGACTCACCCCAAGAAGATGATCAATTAGCCTCTATGACTACACCTTCTACATCAACTCAAGAACTAGTTGATCAACCTAGAGTTCACCATCAAGTTGCCAAAGATCACCTCATTGATCAAATTATGGGTGATATTAGTAAGGGTGTCCAAACTTGATCTCGTGTTGCTTCATTTTGTCAACATTACTCTTTTGTATCTTTTCATGAGCCTAAACGTGTAAATGAAGCACTTGAAGATCCGGATTGGGTGATCTCCATGCAACAAGAATTAAATAATTTTATTAGAAATCAAGTTTGGGAATTGGTTGAAAGACCCAAGGATCATAATGTCATTGGTACTAAATGGGTCTAGGAACAAAGAAAATGAAGATGGTATTGTGGTAAAGAACAAGTCTAGATTGGTTGCTCAAGGCTAAGCCTTTGTGGCTTTCCTCAACAACGTAGATGTAGGCCAACCTTTGTGGTGAGCTGAACCACGGATTAAATCGTGTCTCTTGAGCTTTACTTTCAGTTATATATTGCTTGCTTGTTCTAGGTTGTTAGTTCACTAGTTCATCTAGGGTTTGCTTTGTTTCTTGCATTTCCTTTTACCCTAAGATTGCTAGTGTGCTTAGGCCTCTATCTCTTAGTCTTGTTAACATTTATCTTGCCTTAGATCTGTTTTCTAACCTTTAATCCGCAGCAGATCTTGTGCAGGTGGGATTCTCGGAAGCTCTAAGAAAATACATTGTCTGTGCATTTTCCCTGAGGTTCCGAGGAATTTCTCGGAGGTTGCGGGGTCTGTCAGCATTTTCGCACGAAAAGTTTGAAATTATTTTACAGGCTTATTCACCCCCTCTAGGCCACTTGTTTTAATCCTTTCAAATGTCTGGAACTCGAGTTTGAGTGCACAGTCGTCAAGCTAGGTGTCTTCCCAGAATTGTGATTGTCTCCAGCTTCTCACCACCTTAACTCTACCACATTGAAACCATTGTTGCACTTCCAGAACCCCCCTCCAGAACTGCGACCCCTGATATTTTTGTACCTGGAAGATACTTTTCCCCCTCAGTTATTTCTTCTTCAATAGTTGTATGCATATGCTGTCATCTCCGCTCTCCAATCTGTCTATCCATTTTAGCAACAGACACTTGTTCATAACTCTAACATCCAGGAAGCCCAATCCACCAAAGTCTTTAGGCCTGGCTAGCGCTTTCCACTTCACCATTCGATACTTCCTTTTCTTAATTGAGCCTTGCCAGTAGAATCTGGAACGGATCGTATCCAACGCTTGAAAGTTGCCTTCGTATAGTGCGTACACCCCCATGGTGTACACTGGTGTGTTCGATAGGCAGGCACTGATCAGCACAGATTTACCTCCCGATGGCATTGTGTCTTTCTAAGTGCTAACTCTTCTGCCAGCTTTCTCTGCCACATAGCTCAGTTGTGCTGTAGTAATTTTATTGGTACTGACAAGCAAGCCTAGGTACCTCAATGGCAACTCTCCAACTCTACAGCCAAAGAACTCTGCTATTTGTTGTTGTCTATTTTCCTCCAGGTTAATTGCAAAGACCTCACTTTTTGTCATAATCTATTTTCATCCCTGATATTGCTTCCAAGCAGAACAAAATGAACCACCCCCCCCCCCACACACACACACATTCTTAGTGAAGATTATCGTATCATCTGCATATTGAAGGTGTGTAAGGCCACTCTTCACCAGGTGTGGCACTAGGCCCGCTATGTCTTTTTTTCCTGCTAGCCGCACTTAGCATAGTTGAGAAAGCATCACCCACTAGATTAAAGAGCAGCGGCGACAATGGATCCCCTGTCTCAGACCTCTAAAGCTTATGAAATAGCTTCCCCTCTCTCCATTAATGTCTATACAAACATTACCGCCTTTAACTGCTTGCATGATCCAACTGGTCCAAATTGGTGAGAAACCTCTTCTAGAAAGCTCCAGCACACTCTGTCATAGGCCTTTTCGAAATCCAGCTTTAGAATAAACCCCTCCTCTTTCTTGCTTCTGAGCTCATGTAACACTTCCTGTACAATGACAACACCATCTAGTATATTCCTCCCGGGAATGGAAGCCGTCTGATTCTTAGTGATTAATCTTGGGGCTAACTCTGTCGGTCTAAGGGTCAGGACCTTAGTGATAATTTTGTATATCACATTCAACAGGCATATCAGGCTGGACTGCTTAATGTTGTTAGGTAGCTTCAACTTTGGAATTAGAATTATCATTCCATAATTTAATCTCCTTAAATCCAACTCTCCTTTATGCAGATCTTCTAGCATTTCAAGCACGTCCATCCTTTGATGGGGCCAGAAATTTTTAAAGAACACTACAGATAGGCCATCCGGTCCAGGAGCCGTGTTGTTTCGAATTTCCTTAACATCCAATTCTTCAATGGTAAATGATCTCGTTAGTCTTTCATTTTCCACCACTGTGACTTTTTCCTCCGCAGACCATAACTCTTCATCTAACCATCTGTTTGATTGGCGGAACGAGTCCAACCCGGATGGGTCGAACCCGATTTTAGGGTGTTTGGATGGGGAGCGATGGGGTTGGGTTCGTCCCCAAAGCGAATATTCGTGCAAGATGCAGGTCGGCTCCGTCCGCTGAAATCTGGCGGACGGAGGCAACCCCGATTTGTTCTGTCGGGAGCGTCGTTCGCCCCAGCTCTCTCCCGTATAAGGCGCGCTCACCCAGGGGCTCCAGGCCGACGTCGCTTGCCGCTGTGCCTCCCGTGGTCACCGGTCGGGTGTGCCGCCCGTGGAGGAAGAGGTCCAGCACCTACTCGCTCCCTGCCCTGCTCACACCGGCGGCTCCCGCGGCTACTCAATCCTTTTCTCTGCTCGCCTGAAAGCGCTGCTGACCACCGAGCTTCCCTGCGAGGCCCGCCCTCCCTCCTCTGCAATGAGAGTGCCAACCCCTAGCTCGCCTCCGGCCCGGCGCAGATGCGGCGCGAACGGCGCGACCCTGATGCAGATGTGTCACAGCGCGGAAGCACGACCTCCGGCGCTGCTCCCACAGCTTCCCGGCGAGACCCGCCCTCCCTCATGCCACGACGAGCGCGCGAGCCCCCAGCCCGTCTCCTGGCCTGGCGCGGACGCAGGGAAGCGCAGCCCCCTCCTCTCCGTTCGACGGGAAGAAGAAAAGGGGAGTTAAATGTAAATAGAAACTTTTTATTGGGTCCAGATGCTTAATATCCAGAGAGAAGATTTTTCAGATCTAGGCTTGATTCATTTGATTCATTTCAGGAAACTCCAGGGGTCTCAATGAAACATTCTTATCTCACGGTGTCAAATATACCGCCTCTCCCCTCTTTTCCAACACCTCCAACCAAACAACAAATTGAATGGAACCAACCCAACCCACAGCTTGTTAACCAAACATGAGAGAGGTTGGAGCCATCCAAAAAACGAGGGATGGAACCAACCCAACCCAATAGTCCCGTAACCAAACACACGGTAAGGCAATTCCCACTGTCTCTCCTCTACCACTTCTTCTTTCTTTTTGCTTATCCGTCACTTCTTTCTTCTTTTCCAAGGTTTCTTTCATAACTTCTTTGGAATAGTTGGATCCATACTATTGAAATATCAAAATGTTAGATATATATCATTGACCCCACATGTCAATTCATGTGAACTCCACATGTTATTCACTTAGCAATGGTATATATATCTAACTTTGGGCTTCTTCTTCTGTATGTTTCCTCATGCTGATCCGTTGCCCTTCACTTGGTCCGCCTATCGTGCGAGGATATTTAACTATTTGCCACTTTTACGCTTACGCCCTTCATATAAGACTTTAGTCCGCTCCTATGTTTTTGCCACTTTGGCTGACGTGGCAAGCCACCGCCTCCGGGACCATCATGATGCGGGACCGAGGCTCCGCCCACGGTAGACCCCCACCGCCTTGGTCGATGGCGCCTGGTGCAGTCCAGTGTGGCAACCGCCCTCGTGAGCTCCACCCACGTGGGAGCCGAGCACGGCCCGACTGACGAGGCTGCAGTAGCTCCGCTTTAGGGAGCCCGAGCCCGATGCAGGGGCCAAGAACGGCCACCCCGAGGCATGCTCACGCCTCCTCCTCCTCCCGATCAGCGACCACCTACCGCCGAGGCTCCCCATTTTAGACATGCTCCCGCTCGTCGATCCCGCCGCCCTCGATCCACACCGTGTCGCCGTCATGCTCGATCCCAATAGCCTCGGTCCCCGCCCGCCATGTTATCCTCATCCTCCTCGAGCTCCCGGCGACGGCCGACAACGATTGTCTCCCTGCGGGACCTGCGGCGGGGCGGGTCGGCAAGCACCGCCGTGCTCCCCCCACCCTCACCGTGAGAAGTGACCAACCGGCAGAGGTTGAAGATGACCCTTACATGTAAGTTGCGCATGTCGTGGTCAAAGAGAGGAGAGTAAGATAAGGCAGGGGCATCTTCATCTTTTCAAGTCTCCTGTCCACGGTAGAAGGAGGAGGAGTTGGCTTGCCACGTAGCTAAAATGACAATTCTGTTATCTCAGACGCACGAGGGTGGCAACTTAAAAGTGGGGAAATAGTTAAATATCCCTGTGCCGTGCGAGAGTTCCGTGCTCCAGCCTCCAGGTGAGGCCAGGCCGCGCGCGCGACGCCAGCCAGGGCCCAGGGTGGACGCTGGCCTCCGCATTCTCACCGCCGTGTTGGTTCCTCCACCCCGCCTCATCAGGCAACGCCGCACCGTTGCGGCAGGACTCCGTCTTCTTTCTCTCGTCGCGTCCCCCTTTTTCTTACTCGCTCTGAGTCGCTGCTGCGGATCGAGCTAGACTCGGAGAGGAAAGGCGCAGCCGCATTCGGAGAGGGAGTGCGGGGATGGGCGGCGCGGCGGCGGGGACCAAGTGGATCCACCACATCCAGCGCCTCAGCGCGGCCAAGGTGTCGGCGGAGGCGGTGGAGCGGGGCCAGAGCCGCGTCATCGACGCCTCCCTCACCCTCATCCGCGAGCGGGCAAAGCTCAAGGTCAGTGCATCAATTGGCTGGCTCCCATCCCTAAAAATCCCCCCCATGATCCTAATCCTCTATACCTGCTGCTTGTTCTTCTGAATATTCCGTTCCACGTAATTCGATTGGAATATTCTTTTGTACCCTGGATATGAGAAAAAGGAGTGTCTTTGTTCTGGTGGAGACTGAATGTCAGTCAGATAGTGTCGATAGGAATCTGGACGAGTCTTACTTTTTTCACATGTACCACTGCAGACTTGCAAACAGATCCCTGCTCTTTAGTCAGCAACAGTTTCTGCTTAATGGGTACTGATCGGAAGGGAACATGCTGGCGTTGCACAAAAATTCGATACTGAATTGCTCCTACTCTGCTTTTGCATGTACTACTCATTACATGCAAGAAACTGTGAAAGAGACAACATTAGTAGAGTTAAAACGACCCAATTGTTTATTTGTTTCTTATGAGTTATAAGCAAGTCCCATGTGATTGCTACAGTGCAGTTTGGTATGGCCCTCATTCACACATTGTAAGCACCTGCTAATTACACTTGTTAATCTTTCAGAAAGTTTTCATGAATACCTGCATCAGACTTAAATTGCTTCACTTTCTGTTTATTTTTCCTTCACCATTAGTTGGGAAAAAAATCCGAGGCCTCAGTATGTTCAGAAACTTGCTTTGAAGATAATCAGTTTGAGTCTTTTTACACCTATAACATGTATCTCTATTGGTATCATGATTAAGATAGGAGGACAAAGCTGCCATACACAAAGGCCCAATTATTTATGTACTTAAGCAGGAATCTTACATCCAGATAATTAAGTGAGTGTTGCATTTGGAAACCAGGCCTCATATATAACATCACCACATCTGAAAGAAGAGTTTGCAGAAAATTTATATATGGTCATAAAGTAATATGTTACTTCTTGTATTGTGCTTGACTATGTTCCATTTTGTGATTAAATCCCAGTTCTTGTTGATGGTTACATCTATTACACCTTTAAAACAATCTGAGGCTGGTTCAGACACTTAATATTTATTTGTCTACCTAGTGAGTCTTTCAAGACCTATAACATGGTTTTTTTAATAACAACATGTGTAAGATATGGTCAAAGCTGACATGCACAGTCTTAGCTACATGTGTAAGATATTTGCTTGAGAAGGGATCTAAGACTAAAAGTTTAAAAGTGTTCCATTTGAAAAGGCAAGCCTCATCTGTAACATTGCCACATCTCAACGGAGTCTGTGCAAAAAGCTTCTCTTTTTTTATTCTTGTTTTGTTCTTTTTAAAGTGCTTACTCTGTTCCAGTTTGTAATTAAACCCCCAGTCATTGATAAGTGCATGTTAGCATGTAATCAGAAGAATGAAATCTTTATACAATCTCAGTGAACAATATGTTAGTTTTTCTTCAGAAAAAAGCTTCCTGCAACTTTGTTGTAATGTGTACTTGTGCAGGCAGAGTTGCTGCGTGCTCTGGGTGGTGTGAAAGCTTCAGCATCACTTTTAGGGGTCCCTCTTGGTCACAACTCATCATTTCTACAAGGGCCTGCATTTGCTCCTCCACGCATAAGGGAGGCCATTTGGTGTGGAAGCACAAACTCTAGCACAGAAGAAGGTATGATTAATACTTTTGAACATAGGGTGATATGCATTGGAATTTAAGAACATTACAATAAAACACAGGGTTCCTGTTAAACAGGCAAAGAATTGAATGATCCCCGGGTGCTAACTGATGTTGGTGATGTCCCCATTCAAGAGATCCGTGACTGTGGTGTCGAAGATGACAGATTGATGCATGTAATCAGCGAGTCTGTCAAAACAGTGATGGAGGAGGTAAACATGTTCTCCTATGAAGATTGCCTTGCAAGATATTTATTTAGGCATCATTAAGGAGTAGACTTTCAGATTTATTTCATAAAATGGATTGGTTCTGATACCAATTCTGTAATAGTTCTGGTTTTCTGTTCAGTTCCACATATTTATTCGGAATGGCACATTGTTGCGTAGGAGCCTCTTCGACCGTTGGTGTTAGGAGGCGATCACTCGATATCTTATCCCGTGGTTAGAGCTGTGTCTGAAAAGCTTGGAGGACCTGTCGACATACTTCATCTTGACGCACATCCAGATATCTATGATTGCTTTGAAGGAAACAATTATTCACATGCATCTTCATTTGCCAGAATAATGGAAGGTGGTTATGCCAGAAGACTTCTACAGGTAACTATGTTGTTTTGTCTCAGTGTTCTGAGTTTGGGTAAAATAATGATACTCTTAATTAATTGCTGAGCATCACGTTGCCTGGTTAATACTTTGGAAATATGCCATATGACTTTAGCTTCCAATATCCATCAATTCTGTATTAGGCCAAGGCCCAAGGGCTATCATGGTATAAACAATGCTTGACTGGGTGTCACCAAACCTTTACTGTGCTACAGCTGAAAAAGTTTTCTTTTCCCTGATTGAGTAGGCTTGAGGTTAATGCCGTTGACTTTGCAAAGCTTCTCTCCTGTTGCTAGCGTGAATACCAGATTATTATCCTGTTTATGTTGCCCTTATCCTGACCCCAATGTGTTTCAGGTTGGATTAAGATCAATTACAAAGGAAGGACGTGACCAAGGGAAGAGATTTGGCGTGGAGCAGTATGAGATGCGGACCTTCTCAAAGGACCGGGAGAAGCTTGAGAATCTGGTAAAGTACTTTAGTATAATAACATGAATATATATTTAGCTTGGTTTATCTATTCAAATTGAGCAAAACATAGTTGGTACATGTTATGTGGGGCAAGAAGTACAGCCGGCGCAAGAGAAAGAGGGCCACCCAGCCAGCGCCCAGTAACAATAGTGGCTAAAATTAGTTTAGATTCAGATTAGTTTAGATTGGTTTGTTAGATAAGAGCTAGAGTTTGTTTAAGATACAATCAGATTAGTTGAGAGCTTGTACGAGGGGTTAAGGAACAACCTTTATATACAAAGGCATTGTGACCGGATTGCTTAATCAAGAATAGATCTTTTCCCTCACCTCCCCTGTCCAACCAAGCTCAGAGCAGAGGAGGCGCAAGACCTTCTCCCTCGGCTGCCCTACCGCCGGTGATTGCCGGCTATAACATTGGTATCCAGAGAGCAGCGTTCCTCGGCTACCATGGGCGACGACGACAAGAAGAAGGGGCAAGAAACGAGCGGCACCAAGGACGCCGACGAGGATTCACGCCAGCTGATGATAGCCCTCTTGAAGAAGATGGAGGTCCTCGACACCGTCGGTGAGCGGATGACCTGCCTCGAGAAAGGCCAGCAGGACAACCTTCACCAGCGCGGCCCCGAGATCCTCCAGCTCTGCAAGGACGGCCCGATGGGCCAAACCCGCTTCCACAAGCTCGATTTCCCCACGTTCGACGGTGGAGGCGATCCTCTTCCCTTCCTCAACCGGTGCAAGCACTACTTCCGCGGCCAGCGCACCATGGAGGAGGAACGTGCCTGGCTGGCCGCCTTGCATTTGCAGGGTGCAGCGCAGCATCGCATGCACTTGGAGCGTGATGAAGGTACCCGGGGTGGCGCCGCTTCAACGAGCTGCTCGACATGCGCTTTGGGCCGCCCTTAAGATCCAATCCGCTGGGCGAGCTGGCCACTGCCGCCGCACTAGCTCGGTGGCCGACTACCGGGAGTGGTTCTTGGCCTTGCTGACTCGCGCCGGGCCGCTCACATAGTGGCAACAGATCCAGCTCTTCGTCGCCAGCCTCCAGGAGCCATTGAGCCTCGACGTCTAGCTGTAGGGCCCCCAATCTCTGGATGTCGCCATGAGTCTCGTGCGCTCCTTCGAGCGCCACGAACAAGTGACGGCGGCGCCAGCGTCGCCGTTCCGCTCCAGCCGTGCCGCGTTCGCCCGTGGATCACCGGCGACCACCCTCCTGCCAGCGCCCCCGACCCTGCTGGCCCTCCCTGTTCCATGGGCGACTGTAACGCCGCCGCCACAGCGACCCGCACCAACTCCTGGCACGGTATCCGTCGCGCGCGCATCCATCCCGCCGCCAACGGAGATCGACGAGTGCCATCGCAACGGCCAGTGCTTCAACTGCGATGAGAAGTATGTCTGGGGCCACAACCGCGTCTGCACCAAGCTGTTCCACCTGGAGATGCACGAGGAGGACGAGGACCTCATCGACAACACAACCGAGCATCCTCGCATATCCCTGATTGCCATCTCGGGTGTCCGCACCCGCGACACTATGCAGCTGGTGGTGCACTTTGGTGGCGTATCGGTGACGGCGCTCCTGGACTTTGGCTCCACCCACAGTTTCGTCTTTGCGCCGGCGGCGGCCAATTGTGGCCTCTGCTTCATTCCTCGTACTGTCATCGTCGTCACCGTCACCAATGGGGACAGAGTCCCTGCATCAGGGGTGTTCCACAACACCAATTTCATCATCGGCTCCGAGCAATTAGCAGCGGATTTCTTCGTTCTCCCCCTTGGCAGCTATGACATGGTCCTGGGCACTGATTGGCTGGCCACATTGGGTCCGACTCTCTGGGACTTTGAGCACCACAAAATGTCGTTCTTGCGCCATGGTTACCGTGTTTGCTGGATTGGTGTTCCAGGCTCGGGAGGCCCTCAGCTTCGCGCTAGCTCGGTGGACGACACAAGGGAGCTCCTGGACCTCTTGTTGGCAGAATTTGCAGATGTGTTCGCCACACCCATCGGCCTTCCTCCGCCGCGCTCTAGGGACCATCGGATTCACCTACTCCCTGGCAAAGCACCTATCGTTGTCCGTCTGTATCACTATCCTCAACTCTAGAAAGATGAATTGGAGCGGCAGTGTCGAGCTTTGGAGCAGAAGGGCCTCCTTCAGCGTAGTTCCTCAGCATTTTCAGCCCCGGTGCTCCTGGTCAAGAAGGCTCATGGTACGTGGCGCCTGTGTGTGGATTTTCGGGCACTCAATGATCGCACAATCAAGGACAAATTTCCGATCCCCGCCGTTGAGGAACTTTTGGATGAACTGCGCCAATTTCTTCACCAAACTTGTTCTTCGATACGGCTACCACCAAGTTCTAATGCACCCTGCGGATGTGGAGAAGACGGCGTTCCGCACCCATGAGGATCTGTACGAGTTCCTGGTGATGCCTTTCAGCCTCACCAATGCGTCGACCACTTTTCAGTCCTTGATGAACGATGTGCTCCATCTCTTCCTTCGTCAGTTCGTGTTGGTGTTCTTCGACGGTATTTTGGTCTTTAGTAATTCCTGGGCAGAGCACCTACATCACCTGCGCCTGGTCTCCTCCGTCTTTGCGTGAGCATCAGCTGTTCCTGTCTGCTGTACATGATGACAACCACGAAGGAGTCCAACACACTCTCCATCACCTGCGCTGGGATTTTCATGTTCCAGAGGCCTGGCGGCTTGTCCAGGACTTTGTCCGTGCCTGCGTGATCTGCCAACGAAACAAAACAGAGCTTCTTCATTCGGGCGGCCTCTTGCACCCTCTGCCAGTACCATCCGCTGTTTGGCAGGACATCAGCTTGGATTTTGTCGAAGGATTGCCAAAGGTAGCCAGGAAGTCAGTGATCCTCACGGTGGTGGATCGGTTCTCCAAATACGCGCACTTGATCGCTTTGAGTCACCCATACACGGCGGAATCAGTGGCGCACATGTTCTTTGCGGAGGTTGTCCGGCTCCATGGCATTCCGGTGTCAATTGTCTCTGATAGGGACCCAGTTTTCACCTCGGCGTTCTGGCAGGTCCTGTTTCGAGCATCTGGATCCACCCTTTGATGAGCTCCGCCTTCCATCCCCAGACAGACGGACAAACGGAAGCTGTGAACAAGGCCATAGGCATGTATCTCAGGTGCCTCACCGGCGATCATCCGCGCCAGTGGCTCAGATGGCTCCCTTGGGCCGAGTACACATACAGCACAGCGTTCCATACTGCCCTCCAGGAAACTCCCTTTCGGGTTGTCTATAGCCGTGACCCTCCATCGATCTGTTCATATGCGCCGAGTGAAATCCGAGTGGTTGCTGTCGCTCAGAATTTGGCTGAACGGGATGAGTTCCTCCATGATGTTCGTCTACGCCTGGAACAAGTGCAGCAGGTTGCCAAGCATCAGTACGACTGCCGTCACCGTGCTGTCACCTTCTCAGTTGGGGATTGGGTGTGGTTGCGCCTTCATCATCGCCCTCACGGCTCCTTGGCGTCTCTGCGCATCGGGCAAACTCCGCCAGAGGTATTTTGGTCCATACAAGATTGTTGAGGCCTCAATGATGTCACCTTCCGCCTTGCTCTGCCCGCAGGCACGCCTGCACGATGTGTTCCATGTTGGCCTGCTGAAGAAATATATTGGAGCTCCTCCAGATTCCCTACCCAAGCTTCCTCCAATTCACCATGGTGCCATTGTCCCAGTCCCAGCTTGTGTTCTCCGGTTGCGCCTGAATGATGATGGGGTTCGTCAGGCTCTGGTTCAGTGGGAAGGTTTGCCTCCCTCTTGCTCCTGGGAGGATCTTGAGCAGTTCAAGCAGCGCTACCCAAACTTCCAGCTCGAGGACGAGCTGTTGCTCAAGGGGAGTGATGTTATGTGGGGCAAGAAGTACAGCGGCGCAAGAGAAAGAGGGCCACCCAGCCGGCACCCAGTAACAATAATGGCTAGAATTAGTTTAGATTCAAATTAGTTTAGATTGGTTTGTTAGAGATAAGAGATAGAGTTTGTTTAAGATGCAATCAGATTAGTTGAGAGCTTGTAGGAGGGGTTAAGGAACAGCCTTTATATACAGAGGCATTGTAACCAGACTGCTTAATCAAGAATAGATCTTTCCCTCACCTCCCCTGTCCAACCAAACGCAGAGCAGAGGAGGCGCAAGACCTCCTTCAGCTGCCCTACCGCCGGTGACACAGCCGGCTATAACAGTACGGGATCACGGATACAGCCATATCAGTATGGCATATGATTTGCTCATCCTGTCAGTTTTCAAGGAATTCCATTTTAAATTCAACTCCAGTTGGTATTCTCAGCCATCAATTCTATGCTGCATATCTTAATTCTAAAGTTAATCGTAACAACATAAGTGGTCTTGAATTACTGTAATTTGCAGATCATCAATGATCTAAACCCATGCTCGATATTTTCTTTCCTTGCAGAAACTTGGGGAAGGTGTAAAGGGAGTGTATGTCTCAGTTGATGTGGACTGCCTTGACCCGGCATTTGCTCCCGGTGTCTCTCACATTGAGCCAGGAGGCCTCTCGTTCCGCGATGTGCTCAACATCCTCCAGAATCTGCAGGGTGATGTTGTTGGCACCGATGTGGTGGAGTTCAACCCACAGCGTGACACGGTGGATGGGATGACAGCTATGGTCGCCGCGAAGCTTGTCCGGGAGCTCACCGCTAAGATCTCCAAGTGACCAGTTGCTCCTGTTTATGAGGCATGACGCTTTTGACATGTGACAAGAATATGTTAATTAGGCTGCAGTAATGTTGGAAGTGAATCCTTCTTCCATTTAAATTTGGAAAATGTCACCATGTGGCATCTGCTAGATTCTTGGTGGTGTGCCATATAATGAACCAGATGCTCTGATTGTTAATAATTTTCTTAATATTACGATTGATTAGGAAGTAGGGGAGTACTAGATCGTATCAATGTTATATACACAGTACTTTTTGTTGAAGTCTGATATGGGGCGGCGGCGTGGAGGTGCGGACTAAAGCACTGGTAGGTGGTAGAAGACTAGCAGTGCAGAAGGAGAAACTCTCACGAGCTCAGCTATGGGCACCGCCGCTGACGACGGGAGCCCCGAGCTCTCCCGGCCGTGCTATTCATCCGCCGCCCGGGCGCGCCCTTTGCCAACGCGATGCACCAGCACTTCCGCATGCTGGACTCGCCGGCCTCGGGGGAGCCGCGCACGGCTTTCCTTGCCGCCGCCATGGCAGACCGGCCTCGAGCTGCCGTCGTCATGGGAGGCGGCGTCGTCCGTGTGGACGCTGCGTTCCTCGACGCCGTCCATTCCATCCGCTACCTCATCAGCACGGGCCGCTGGCGTCGACCACATGCCGTCGCCAACTCTGGGACGGTTTACTCCGCTGACGTCGCCGACCACGCTGTTGGCATGCTTGTCGACGTGCTCCGGCGCGTCACGGCGGCGGAGCGATTCGTCCGGCGCGGCCTCTGGCCGGTGCATGGGGACTACGCTCTGGGCTCCACGGTAAGCTCTTCTGATTTAATGCTGACCCAATTGAATCAATAAATCCTTGATCTTGATGGATGTAGGGAATATCTTTCATGCTCATGCCTAGATTGGTTCCCTTTCGGTGCGATTACTTTCGGTAATCAGGATGGAGTTCGATGCTTTCAACTAGGGGATGTGATGAATTGAATTTGCAGTTGAATCTGAGGTGTTTGATCCTTTCAGCTACGTGGCAAGTGCAATGGGATCATTGGCTTGGGGAACATTGGCTCACTCATCGCAAAGAGGCTTCAAGCCTTCGGCTGCATCATCCACTACTACTCCAGAAGGCCCAAGGATTCAGTACTTTCCTGATGTGCATGATCTTGCATCTGCATCAGATATGCTCATTGTTGCATGTGCACTGAACAAGGAGACACGACACATTGTCAACAAGGATGTTCTGGAGGCCCTTGGAAAGGATGGGATTGTCAATTTGTCATAAACATCGGTCGAGGAGCAAACATCGACGAGGTGAAGATGGTCGCGGCGTTGAAAAAGGGAAGCATTGCAGGAGCTGGCCTTGATGTCTTTGAGAATGAACCCACGGTGCCACCAGAGCTCCTGTCCATGGATAATGTCGTTATGACTCCTCATTCGGCAGTTTTCACATTGGAGTCGAGGTCAGACCTTGAAGCCTTCTTCTCCGGTAAGCCATTGCTTACGCCGGTGCTGCCCTGAAAAGGCAGGTATATCGCAGGTCAGTCGATCAGTCCAACTATTGGACGGGGAATGCTTCATTTTTCACTAATATGTTTATTTTCTTCGTTACAGATGATCATAGGTAGTTTAGTTACCATTTGGGCCTGTTGTAAACTGTAGGGCGTTTGTACTCTGAAAATAGATCTTTTCATTTACAGTAAGAAAGGTGCATACAAAATGGTTCCTTTTAAGATGGAAGCGACACCATGCTGAAAAGCTGAATAGTAGTACAAAGTTGTTGCGCTGCATCTGAAAATTGTATCCCTTTACTACCTTGTTTGATGAAGATATTCTGCAAACGACTGAAACGCTAAAGAGTGTGCTTTCCATTTTTAAACTATTTCATTTTCTTGCATTTTTACTGTTTTCAGCCCACGCAAAATGTCTCAAAAGCCATATACAACAATGTATTCAAAAGAATGTGTGCCCAGTAATGTGATTCTTGTGAGTTGCTATTTTAACACTTCATGGCCAGCAGAATTTCGATCTTTGCCTAACCTTTGGATGGTGTTTGCAAATTTTGGATGCTATGCTTTCTACATTTCAAAGTAATCAGGCTTATCAGCACTATAGCTGTAGTTTCTTGCTCTTTGATATGCCTTCTATTGATCTGATCATGTTTTATCTGTGATCTACAAAAGAATATGAATGAATTCTCTGAAAAAAAACATTATTTGATAATTCTTTGAAGATGTTTGTATGCTCAACTGGAATTTGGTAAGAATCTTCATGCAAGAAACAGAGGAAACTTTGTAAGAATGTCCTTGCAAGAAGCAGAGGAAATCTGTGACTATCTCATGATAAAATTTAAAGCAGAAATGCTATTTTGTACAAATCTCACTCACTAGAGTACAAAATAGCTGTAAGAGTATCTCCAGCAGTCCCTAAATCTTTTCAACAAAAGATTGGAAATCGAATCTTGGAGCTGAGACTACTCTTCTACTCCCACACAGGACAGTAATCTTGCAGGCAGTGCGGACGGCGTTGCTCGCTGTGGCCTCGAGGCTTCCACGTCTCTGTCACTGTCAACTAGAATCAGCCATGGCGTCCGGCGAGGAGCCGGCCCCTCTCCTCCCGGTCCTCCTCCTCTTCCGGCTCCGCATGGACGACGACTTCGACGCCGCGCTGCGCCAGCGCTACCGCGTCCTCGACTTCTTCAAGTCGGGCGAGCCCCTCCGGCGTTTCTCGCTGGCGCCGCGGCCTGCCGGACCCGCCCCGCGCCGCGGTTGTCATGGGAGGCGGCGCCGCCCGCGTTGACGCCGCGCTCCTCGACGCCGTCCCGTCCCTCCGATTCGTCTTCAGCACCGGCGCCGGCGTTGACCACATCGACCTCGCCGAGTGCGCGCGCCGCGGCGTCGCTGTTGCCAACTCCGGCACGGTCTACTCCACCGACGTCGCCGACCACGCTGTCGGCATGATCATCGACGTGCTGAGGCGCGTCTCGGCGGCCGAGCGCTTCGTCCGCAGAGGCCTCTGGCCAGCGCAGGGGGAGTACCCCCTCGGTACCAAGGTCAGGTCCTTGCCTTCCGGATCTTTTCTTGAATGGAATCATACATAGTACTTTATTTACTAGCGTCTTGATCTGATCTTGTCAATTCTCTATGATCAAGTGGTACAAAATTCGAAGAGATCTGCGTACGTACCCTGGAATATTTTGGGTTCAAATGTTTGACAGAATGCTGGGAGTATTATTCAAGCACGAACTTGTTTATCATGAAAGCATGAAGATTTATGTAGTTTTAGATTGGGTTATACTCTTGAGTTAACCGGTTTGACATCACAGCAGCAGGATACTTTAACATGTTATGCCATCGAGTGCTGCTGATTCAAGTTTGCGTAACTTCCAGTCCAATAACATTGGTTCTTACTTCGCTGGTTTCAGCTAGGCGGCAAGCGTATTTTGGGTTCAAATGTTTGACAGAATGCTGGGAGTATTATTCAAGCACGAACTTGTTTATCATGAAAGCATGAAGATTTATGTAGTTTTAGATTGGGTTATACTCCCTCCTTTTCTATTTATAAGGCGCGACGCGACATGGCACGGTCTTCAAAATTAGACTTTGACCATCTATTTCTCTTATATTATATTTTTTATGGTTATAAACATATAATCATTAGAAAGTATATTTGATGACAAATCCAACCATATCAAATTTACACTACAAAAATAAAAAATTGATACGTAAATTATTGGTCAAAGATCGTAAAGTTTGAATCTTAATTTCGTATGCTACTTATAAAAAGAAAAGGAGGGAGTACTCTTGAATTAACCGGTTTGACATCATAGCAGCAGGATACTTTAACATGTTATGCCATCGAGTGCTGCTGATTCAAGTTTGCGTGACTTCATGTAGTGTTCCCAAGTCCCAACTTCCAGTCCAATAACATTGGTTCTTACTTTGCTGGTTTCAGCTAGGCGGCAAGCGTATTGGCATCATTGGATTGGGGAACATTGGTTCACTGATTGCAAAAAGGCTTGAAGCATTTGGTTGTATCATCCACTACAGCTCCAGAAGACCAAGGGATTCAGTCCCCTACAAATACTTCTTTAACATTCATGATCTCGCTTTAGAATCAGATGTGCTTGTTGTGGCATGCGCATTGAACAAGGACACACGCCACATTGTCAACAAGGATGTTCTGGAGGCCCTGGGAAAGGATGGGATCATCATAAACATCAGTCGAGGAGCAAACGTCGACGAAGCGGAGTTGATCAGGGCGCTGAAAGAGGGAAGGATTGCAGGAGCTGGCCTTGATGTCTTTGAGAATGAACCCAAGGTGCCAGCAGAGCTCTTCTCCATGGACAACGTGGTGATGACGTCCCATGTTGCGGTTTTCACATCAGAGTCCAGGTCTGACTTGTGGGACACCACAATTGATAGCCTTGAAGCCTTCTTCTCTGGCAAGCCGTTGCTCACGCAGGTGCTTCCCTGATAAGTAAGGTCACATTGCAGGTCAATCGATTATTTGATAGCAGGATGTTGGAATACAACTTGATTGCATCTTTTTCAAATGTGCGGCTTGGCATTTCAGAAGGCATCTTTTATTCTGTATTGGAAATGAAAAAAAAATATTCCTTGGGCCCTTGGGGCTAAAAAAAGTAAAAGAAATGAAGAAGCATACACCATGCCAAAGTGTTGACTTCTTTGCGTTGACAGTTCTACTTGAAGGCAGTAAGGATCCCGAGCCCGCTAGGTGCTTCTCAGGCACTCTAACCACTAGGCTCTTTCACCTTAAAGGTTTTGATTTATTAAAATTAATTTGCTTTTTGTAAGTAGGAGTAAACTTCTACGAATACATACACGTATTCAACTCAAAATTGTAACAAATATGTCATCATAACTTGATCATTTCAAAGGGTCCCTCGTTTTAGTTATTACATTACTTAGTATATCACCGCATGTAAAGAGTACAACAAATGTTAAACTACTAAATGTAATTTCTCGAAATAATTTGATTCATATCGTCATTTAGTATGCAATTGCTGCATACGACAGAGCTGATTGGACCTCTATCGTGAAGCAATATGTCAATCTTTCACTATGCAAACGATATAAGCTCTATCGCCCTCAGTGGAAATACTATCTGCCAGAGCTAATAGCTAAAAGTAGCTCCCCCATCCTATATACTAACCCATAAATTAAAATAAATCGTTAGAGAAATCCAACTTTTTAAGCCTAAAAACTACTATAAATTATAATGATTCATCTCGAATGCCATAATTTTTTTTAGATCTCCACATATACCAAATTTCATACATATCCTATGCAATTCTTGTTAGGTACTCCCTCCGTCTGAATTCATGGTCGTTTGAGCTACAAGATCACGTCCCATAATATTGGTCATTCCCTGGCTCCATAAAAAATATGGAGTAGCTCGGTAGCTGACCGCACCATGTGCCTGCCTCACGCTCCATCCGGCCAGGGTCTACTTCCTCCGTCTCAAAAGACCTGTCTCATGGTTCTCGAGAAACAACTTCAATTAAATATATATTAAAAAATATTAATATCTATGATATGTAATTAGTATCATTATAAAGGTATTTGAATCTAGTTTTTTAATAAATTTATTTGGAGATACAAATGTTACACGTATTTTATACAAATCGAGTCAAAGTTGTGACACGCACATCAACGACGACAATCTTTTAGGGACGGAGGGAGTATCTTGCATCCTGAGCTGTCACGGAAGCAGAGCACGGCCCTCTATGCGACACTCCCACAAACATCATTGCTTTATAGGGGTAGCAGGGACTTTTTACCAATACATTGGTTACAGGCTTCGGATCTCCAACGACGATGAATTGGGGACGGAGGCGTGGCAGTTAAAATGGTTAAGTGGCAACTAAAGTGACAAGTTTGCCTTGCATAATGAAGCCAACATATTTCAGCTAATTCCCTTGTATATATGCCACTTGAAAAGATAGTTGTTGTGTGCCCCCGAAGGCATGCATATTTTTGGAAAACTAATTGTCACATACATATTAAATTTTTGACATTAAATCATACCGTATACATCATTGGTCCTAAATCCTAATACTTCGAGGAGGAACTATTTTTCCATTTTACATGGGACCTACATGCCAGTTCTCCAACCAGGCGTGTGCGGTGAGCCTCCGAAATCATCATTCAGTCCGTGCTCAAATTCACCATTAGCTCAAGTCATATTTGGCCTACCAAGGCTTAAATCAACTCTAGGTGATCCAAATGCCATCAAAATTAGCTCTAGGCTAATAAGATTGGCTAGTCTTTAGTCACGTGTTACCCAATGCTTAGTCCATTAAAGCTTCAAAAATAACTGATTTGGGCTAAATGAAGCTGGCACCTACCAAAAGTCACTTTTACCCATGTCGGAGAGGAGGTGGGAAGAAAGAGGAAGGGAAAATAGGGGTAAATAAGCATGTGTTATTATTGTACTCCCTCAATCCATTTTTATAGGAGTGTGGTGTAGTGGTAGAGGAGGCTTCGCGCGAGGGTGGAGGTCGCGGGTTCGAGTCATACCGACCACGTAGCGGCGCGACTTTACACGAAAAATTGCACGACTTGCGACGAGGACGGGTGGCTGGCTGACCGGTGGGGTCTCTCCCCTAAAAAAAGATTTTTTTTATTTATTTTGAGCTTTTTTCGCTGGCACTGAAAAACCTCGGTCTTGGTGGCGACTTAAGCACCCGCCAAAGATCGAGACGATTTGTGCTGGCACAAGGTTGTTGACGGGCGCTCCACCCACCAGCAAAGACCTCTTTTGGCCATCAGCACAAATGGTTTGTGACCTAGTGGCCTCAAGGTAGCGCTTTTTGTTATGCTTGCGTGAAGTTGTACGTCTTTTCATTGTTCATGTTCCGGCGCATGTATGTTGCCATGCAACAGACGCGACCTGTTTTTAAAGAACGTGTTGAGCACTTATTTCATTAAACAGGTTGCGTTCAGTGGTCCGGATGCAACCTGTTTATTGGCCGATTCATTCATTCTCCAAAGGTACCGAAGGTGAGAAGTAACAAGACTGCACGCTCTATATATCTAGAAAAGCAGAAAATAGTAGCACATGTATCCAACCATGACGTGGTCCAATTTTAGCAGCAGCTAAACTTTAGCACCGACTAAACTTTAATTTTAACCTATCGAAATAGGATTTTAGTTATTCTTGTGAATTTTTCTTCTTCACCATATCGTTCCTAATTAAATTGCTAGGGGGTTAGAGGGCGTGCCTAGGGAGTGAAGTGGATCCGCGTGGTTCACTTGTTTTTTTTTCGAACCACACCAATTCACATAGTCAGGTTTATTCCTTATCAGGCCTTATTCGATTACATAGGATTCAATCCGACTAGAAATGATACATATAACACCAAATTCATGATAAATACAACAAAAGATCGGGATTTATTCCGGGTTGATAACTAATTTACTCATGATAGATATATACAACATGACACCGAGAATCAACCCATGAGTCGGGAGGTGTCAAATGTATCTCAGTCTCTTAGTGTACCTTTTGTGAGTAGATTGGTCTCCTGTTTGGAATAAATCCCGATTTCTAGTTATACCTATTATAAATCACTTGTTATATTTGTATTCCCGACCTAGAACTAATCCTATATAACCGAATGAGGCCTCAAGGATGAACCCAACCAACTCCACTGCATTTGAACTGAAAACCATGCAAGTTAGGTTTGACCCAACTCAACCCACTTCAACCCTCACATTAAGAACCACACCAATAAGCTACTCCACCCCTATCTCTAGTACAAGGTTGCACCTTTGGCTAATTGCTCCTTTCTGCGCCTCTCACTTGGATAGCAGACCTCCTCCACAGTGGATCTCGTTGGTCTGACGTGGGTTTGAGATGCGACTAAGGGTGCCTTTAGTTGAGCTTTTGAACCTCCTGCTTTTGCTTTGGCAAAAGCCAAAAGCCAACCAAAAAGGTCAAAAGTCACATATGCTTTTACCCAAAAGCTTCTTTTGCTTTAGTACAAAATTACTGAAAGCACATTTCCCCTGCTTTCATGCTTTTCAACTAAAAAATTAACCACCTGCCACTGATTACACATGTAATGGTTCATTTCTTTTCCCCTCTTTTCTGTCTGACACCGCCCCGCATCCTTCCCCACACGAGCTCCCCAGCGGTCGCTTCCTCCACCGCCCTTGTCGGGCACTGCTCCCTACGCCACCACCATCGCTGGCCTTGCTCCCTCCGTCGCCGACCCTCACCAGCCTGTGCTCCCTCCGCCGCTGCCGCTCACTGGGCCAATGCTCCGTACGTTGTTATCTGAGGTTCAGTCATGCGAGGAACAGAGCCGGCACACACGGGACGAGCGGCCGTGGAGGTCACCCATCGCGCGACCTTCCCCATCCCCGACCACCACTCCCCTTCCCCGCCTCTCCCATGTCGTTGTCGCTGGCTATGCCATGATGGGTGACCTCCGGTCGGGGCTCCCCTTCCTCTCTAGCTGGCGGCTCTCCACCTCTACCTCTTCTTCCCATTTGAATCCGACGCACATCCTAGCTTTGTCATCGGTGCCCCTTTTTCTCGTGAGCATGAGCAGGAGGGAAGGGGCGACACAGAGGGGAGCTAGAGCGCCCCGCCGCACACCTGGATGTCAGCGCAATTTGACCTCCGCCAACGAGGAGCACGAGTGGGGTCTATCGGCGAGGAGCACGAGCGGCCGTCGATCCCCAACTCTGCCGGTAGTGAGAGAGGGAGGAACAAGATGATGCTGACGAGTAGGGTCTGCTAGTCAGCGAGAAGGGAGAGAGTTTAGTGATGAACTGTGAATGGCACGAGGGTCTGCTCATAAGGGTTTTCAAAAGTCATAGCTGTTTCACCAAATAGTCTTATACTTTCTCCACATCTGTTTTTTCACATCTGCTTTTCCACAGCCCATAGCTCAACCAAACACACTATAATTTGAGTTGAAGAGATGTGGAAGAGGTGGAGAATGTAACATCCCGGATTTTTCCGGAATGTTAATGTTTGCAAAAATGTGAATTTCAAAAAAAAATTCGTGCTTGATGTGTTTGCTCACAATCATAAGGCTGTCTTCTTGTGTTCTCTCCAAAATTCCTAGAAATAAAATTTATTAAATTGCTTTGAGTGTTAAGAACAATCTCTATGTTAGTGTGATTTGCTTCTTAATTGAATTTTTCTTGAAGCTTTGAGTGTGGTTTATATTTGAAATCTAATTTCAAATATAAATCAAAATCTAGTTGACTAATTACCCTCTCTAACCTTCTGGACCCACCTAAGCCACCTGGAGTTCTTTAACCTCTCAATCGACCTTCTAATCTTTTCCAGCTTAATCGTCCCAAAGCGCTCTGGAATTCTTTAAATGGATTATGGAATTATTTTCCGACTCTTCGAATTAATTCCTTTGCGATTGATTCGATTTCGGGGAAGAAACTATAATCCGTTGAAGTAAATCTTCGAGAGCTCATTCGAATTACGACAATATTTTCCGACTTCTCGAATTAATACTTTGCTATTTAATTCGTTCCCGGAAAAATAGTCTAATTCTTTTGTTCCAGTTCTACGAAATAAAGTGCTATCAATTTATTTCGCGAGACGAATTTGTTTGGACCCAAATATCTGAGCCCATCTAAAGTCCACCTACTCTAACCCTGACTAGTTGTCTTAAATACCCTTGATCCCTCACACTCTCTCCTCCATCTCCTCTCCACTTCTTTCCCGCCGCCGCCGCCCACCTCTCTGCCTGAACCTTCTTCCTCAAGCTGCCGCCTTTACCATTCTTCCCCTTCCCTGCTTTGCTCTGTTCCCTTAGTTTTTCCCCATCGCAAGATCCAAAGTGAAGCCTTCCTCCTACGGACAGCAGAGCATCATCTCCCCTCTCTAATTTCATTCTCCACCGGAAGCAAACCAGCAGCCCAGTACCTTTTCTCTCTTCTCAAATCGACAGCTAGCAGCAGCCCAAACTTTTCCCTTCTCTCCTGTTCTTGCACCGGAGCAAGGTAGCAAGCAGAACTGCAGGAGCCTCGAACTCTTTTCTCCAAGCTAGCAGCTGCAGCCCCAGTCCCCTCTCTCTCCCTCGGTTCTTATTCCTCCCATCCGAGATGCAAAGCGGCAGCCGTGTTCATCTCCACCGAAGCATTTGCCTGCTACAGAGCAACTACCTATAACAGTTCGCTATCCTTTTTCCCAGCAAATCAAGCTGCGGCCCTCTCTTTTTCCCTTGCTGATTCACGCAAGAAGCTAAGCAGCAGCAATCCACCGGTTTGTGCCCCCTCTGCACATTGCCTCCTCCCTGCTGGGCTCGCCAGCGACTGGACGGGGAGGCCGCAAGGAGGAGGGCGCCGCCGCGGCCATCGAGCTGGACCGGCACGCCGGGGTCGACAACGCTGTTGACAAGCTGCTGCATCCCTTCCTCCTCTACAACGCGTCTGCCGTCCACCTCGCCCTCAACCTGCTCGACGCAATGCTCGGACACCGACGGAACGTTGGACGGCCGCTACAACATCTCCGTCAAGTTGCTGATGCCGTGGACGACTACACCGAGCTGGGGCGCGAGGAAAGGAGCCGTCGCGGCTGCCGATTTGGACACCAGGGCGAGTACGACGGCGACCGCGCTGAAGCTGAACCGCAAGCTGCTGCATTCTCCCTCCTCGCCTGCAACATGTTCGACGAAATGCCGGAACCGCGAGCCGTCTCGCTCGCCGCCGCTCTTCGCTGCCGTCCTTGTCACTTCCATCATCGACCGGTGAGCTACCCATGGCCCCGCTTTGTCGATGAAGGACCGCCCTTGTGCCGAAGTGATGCGTTGGCCGGAATCGCCCTTCAACTCGTGTGTCTCTCGGCTGCTCGCTTGGCTGGTTACCGTGGTGGTGCTGGTTTGTTCCGAGAGAAAATCTGGTGGTTGTTGGTGGTGGTTTTTGAGAGAAAAGTATCATTGGCCGGTGGTCGATAAGCGACGACAGTGCGCGGTTGCTTGCACTGCCACCAGCCGACGCTTGTGTGCCGACCATCGAGTCGAGCCTCACGCTGCAGTGCCGCCGCGTTAACGCCGCGCGCGCCCGCTTGCCCTTTGTGTCTGTCTCGCCGACGAGCATGCCACCGCCCGCCGCCTGCCCGCGAGGATGGTCGTCATGGCCGCCTTTTTGCTCGCCGCACCCAACCTTGGCCGTGCACTTGCCGATGCGCAGTGTCTGGAGCCCAACCGAGCCGCCCTTTTCTCAGCCGTGGCGCCGGCAGTAACGCCTTGGCCCGAGCTCGCTTGCACGCGTATACCACCAACCTAAGGGCAAAGTCGTCCTTTTGGGTGTTGATCCTGAACCCAGAAACCTGAGCCTCGTCCTTTGTCTGCTCAAGCTACCTAGTCACCACCTTGTTTGTGGCCACATGAATCCTTCACCCGGTCGGCTTAATTCCACAAGTGAGCGGCCATCTCTGCTTATAGCTAACATCAGCATCCATAGGAGGACCAACTAGAAACCTATCATGTTGCTTTCTAACATGCATGCATGTAGAGCGGTTCAAAATCGCAAGTCAGAAATGTGTGCTATCTAACCTTAGCACTTTATCTATCCTGTTTGGGCGTTGCTCGCTAGCAGCAGCACTTGTCCCGTTTTCCGAACCATGATCTTAATACCAAGTGCTTGGTCTCAATCTTTCAAGTCCCGGCCATATCTTTCACCGTAGCCGTATCACACCATCGCCGTGCACGACGTGTGGGCTACCCAAGCCGTCGACCATGCCACCTTTCTGCCATGTTCCAGCTTGAGCCAAGTTTCTCAATCACCACATCGTTTCTAGCTATTCTATCCTGCTTAATCTCTCTCATCTGACCAAAGGGGCCTACGGACTTTCCGCTGGGTCCCACTAACATGTGAGGCCGCTAACTATCCAACCTGGTCCCATCTAACTTACGGGGCCCAAAGGATGACTTGTGGGGTCCGGTTGACCTTTGAACTTTCCTCTTTGACTTGGTCAACAATGATCGTTGACTAGTCAACTTACCATGCTAACCAACCCAAAACCTAGCTTTTGGTTCTCTATCTTGTTGACTTATGTTTTGTGTGCTTTATCGCAATTAATTAAATTCGTAAAATATTTCTTTATTTGAAAATCCATAATAAATTGTTACTAGCTTAGAAAAATATGAAATCAGTTTCTTTATTATTCTAAAATCCTGAAGCACTCGTTAGACTAGCTTTTGGAGTTATTTGGTTCTTTACTGCTTCTCTTTGGAGTTATTTGCATCTAGACATCGTGTTTATTTATATTTGCGAACCTAGGAATTCCCGAAGCCGAGGAGTCAAGCCAGAAGATCGAGAATAACTACGGAAACTCCAACGACTACTTGCACACAGGTGTTCACGCCCGACTGATTCTGAAATACCTATTAGGCATTGCTATGTAGTATGCTAGTGCTTTACTTACTCGCATGATGATGATGAACCTTGCATAGCCTTCTTTATTTATCCTGTCCTTGATTGCCCTACTACTACTATATATTTATATAAGCGTGTATATACGCTGAGCTTCTCGATGCATGTGTTGGGATGGGAATAGTGGTTCTTGGCGTGTGTGGGGTAAAACCGGCAGGAGAAGGCGTTTTGGGTACTTTGGCGGGGGTGAGCTCGAAACAACCGATCTGGGATCGGGGATGGGGGTGCACTCCTCAGTGCATTCCCGCTTTTGCTTTTTGGAGCGGTGTTGGGGTTTTACTTACGCTTGGAGGACATGAGCTCACCCCGGTCTGAAATCGAGTGGGCCAACCGCTTCACGGGACTTTTCGTACACACCACCTCGCCAAGAGTGGGGTTAGGGCAGTTGAGCTCTCGGCAAGTCTTGAACCATACTCCGCGCAGGATAGAGGGTATCGGTGGGGAGAGGTGGGAGTGAGACCACCTTCTCTCAGTCGTCTCCGTGTGGCCACACGGAGCATTTCACGGCATTCCCTTTGTGAAGGGATCGCTTTGAGGGCCGGATGCAATGGGACCGTAACTACCGAGAGTTCGCCGGTAGGGTGGGTTCAATCGACTTGCTACCGAGGGCTCCATCCCGAGTTGGTGCAGTGTACACGCTCTGCGAGTTTAGATCTATACGTATAGCCGCGTCCTCGGTCATGGACGAGCCCAGTGGATTGTTGGTTCTCATGTTTTGGGATTTCTACCTCCCCCTGTAGATGAGAGTGTGGTGAGCCGTGGTTGCGGTCGGGGAGAGTTGCTCCTCTACCTCGCGGATCCGATTGCAATCATTGAGGTGCGAGGAGAGGAAGTTCTCACATCGACCCTAGATGGAGATAGGATGTGGAGACGGGTCCCTAGGGTACCAGGTGTTCCCGAGCTGTGCTGAAAGTTTGGGGTTGGGAACTTGATGGAGATATCTTGTTGATACTTTGTCACGCATAGGAAACCCGAGCTTTACCTTGCCACTTTTCTTACCCTTTAGAGTTAGGCCACTTAAAGTCGCATACGATCGGTGGCGTGAACCTATCCCATTCCTTGGGGATAGTTTTGTGAGTGTGCAAGATTGACCGAGTGAGAGTCTCGAGTTTGAGGAATCCATGAAGGAAGGGTTGCGTTGCTTCGCTCAAGGATGCCTGTGGTGAAGAGTGAAGATGATGACTTGAAGCCCTAGCTACCGCTACGCAGGATTTCTACTTGTCGCTTAGCCCAAGGGGCTTGTACTAAATTCGATACCGAGTTGTTTCGATGTAAATATTTTGTTTTGTACTCGATTTCGTTGTATGGAAATGATATTATTCTAATGAGTTACGTGCGTGGTAGCCACCGATCCGTGGACTATCACAAGGGTGCATAGGAGTTTTTTCCTCACCGAAACCCGGTCATTCTGAGAGAAGGAGTTGTCAAGTGTGGTGAAAACCAACCAAAGGATTAGTAGGAGGTACATAAAAGAATGGGATATGCGGTTGTGGACTACTAGGAAATTAAAATATTAGGTGAAAGAGGTTGAAAATACTCTTCAAAATATTGACTATCTTCAGCTTGTTCGTTTAGCTTATCAGCCACCAATAGTACTTTTTCTCATAACAAATTAGCCACCAACAACCAGTCAGCAATACTTTTATCTCAAAACAAACCAGCACCAGCCAAACGAAGAGGCTACTTGTCAGCTGTATTTAGTTATGTTTGTTGAAAACTATTTTATTGGTGTATAAACTACTTCTGTCCTATCGATATTTGTATTCATATTATCTTTTTTTTGCTGAAAGTTTACTAGTACACATACTTTTAATTGAATGACGCAAAATCCATAGTTTAAAAAAACTTTTAAAAATTGACATTTCAAACGGCGTTGTCTAATCGCTTTGCTACGGCGGCTGGTATCACCACGCTTTAAACGACAGTTGGAACCTCCTCAGCCGCCGTTGACAACGACGGTGGGGCCTTGCAGCCGATCTTTGTCCCCAACAGTCGTGTCAAACGCCGTTGGAAACAGCGGTTGGATCCAACCGCCATTTCAAGCGGCGACGGCGGTATACTTTTGAAAACTTCTGATTCCAACATTGATTTTTGAAAAAAACATGAAAAAAATATATAATATCATTTTTGCGGCCAAACTATTACATAAGCAGCCCAATCTATTGATGATAAGCGGTGGTTCCCAACCTGGGAACCGGATTGTCACGGCTCGGTCTACCGGTCGGTTCGTCAGAAATGGCGAACCGGTCCCTAACCGCACCTAGAAAACCAGGCCGAACCGAGGAGTCCGGTTTACCGACCGATTTGCCCGGTTTTCCGCCCGGTTTTTTTGGGGTCGGCTAACCGGACCGGGTCCGGTTTGGGGAACCCTGATGATAAGTGGTTCGTCCAACCTTTTCTAGTTCCTTGGCATTTCTGAAGAAAATTTAGTGCGCACCGGGCGCCCCCACATCTCATCGTCCGTACTTGGTCCAGTCCGCATCCGACGGCCCTATGCATTGAACAATAAGGGAGTGTGCGGTTAATTCGTTGGTCCCGCCGACATTTAATGGAGGAAAATTTTAAACCCAGGGTCATCTCCAATGCAAATCAGGGACAGATGGCAACTATTAGGCGTGGGGCTGCACAAAGGTGCTCATGTGCCCCGTGCGCACCCTATTTTTTTCAATTCATGGGTAAAATGGATCCTCTGGAAGGTTTCCTTATTTGCTTCAGTACCAAGATTTTTTCTGTATCCGACGATTGTAGTTTAGTTTTTCTTTAATAAAAAGATCAACTCAAAATTGTACGAGTAGTGCGTTCAAAATATTAAACTTTCCCATCCAAACTGCTGTTTTCTTTTAAAAACAAAATATGTGCATAAGAATATAAAAATAGTTTGCTTTAAAATATAAAAAAGTAATACAGCAGCTAAACACCTAATTAAACACACATTGGCTTGTGTCCGTTTCATCTTCAACAGCTAAAATACCTCTACTATTGCCATGGGGCCTTTGCATTCACATGAGTAAAATGGGCCCTTCGGATGGTTTCCTTATTTGCTTCAGTTCCAGGATTTTTCCCCTGCATCCAACGATTGTAGTTTAGTTTTTTGTATAAAAATCAACTCAAAATTGTACGAAATGTTGAAGTAATGCGTTCAAATCAAAATATTAAACTTGCATATCCAAACTGTTATTTTCTTTAAAAAAACAAGATATGTTCATAAAAATGTAAAAATAGTTTGCTTTAGTACCAAGATTTTTTCTGTATCCGACGATTGTAGTTTAGTTTTTCTTTAATAAAAAGATCAACTCAAAATTGTACGAGTAGTGCGTTCAAAATATTAAACTTTCCCATCCAAACTGCTGTTTTCTTTTAAAAACAAAATATGTGCATAAGAATATAAAAATAGTTTGCTTTAAAATATAAAAAAGTAATACAGCAGCTAAACACCTAATTAAACACACTTTTTTTTGAACTTAGTATTAAACACCATTGGCTTGTGTCCGTTTCATCTTCAACAGCTAAAACACCTCTACTATTGCCATGGGGCCTTTGCATTCACATGAGTAAAATGGGCCCTTTGGATGGTTTCCTTATTTGCTTCAGTTCCAGGGTTTTTCCCTGTATCCGACTATTGTAGTTTAGTTTTTTTTATATAAAAAATCAACTCAAAATTGTACAAAATGTTGAAGTAATGCGTTCAAATCAAAATGTTATAATTGCCCATCCAAACTGTTATTTTCTTTAAAAAAATATATGCTCATAAAAATGTAAAAATAGTTTGCTTTAAAAATATAAAAGCAATACAACAGCTAAACACACATTGGCTTATTGCCATGGGGCCTTTGCAACTTTGCAAGTGTGACAAAACCTACAATTGACCTACTGTATTTGCCACCAAGAAAAAATAATACTAGTGCCGCATACTCATATCATATAGTCACCCTATATATCTAATAGTATACAGTACGTACGTAGTAGTGTAGTAGGATAAAACAACACTGCCGACAAAGTTACCTTGTCTGTTGCCGCTCTGTTTTCACTCTCGGACATCAAAACTTTTGACGTGATCGGCTGACGCCAAATACTTGTCGCTGGTACACGTACGCCAAATTAGTTTTGCAGCAACAACGTCAGCGTTTCGGCAAAACAGTGTCAATTTGCGCGGAAATTCATGCGACCCCACCACCTGTCGGGCACAATGTTTGTCCACGGGGGCAAACAGAATCGATCGCGCAGAGCAGAGAGCAGCCCCATGCAATTCGTCCCGTCCTTGATTCTTGCTCGATCGGCAACAATTCGAATTTGTGCAGGATCTGGGTCTCCGGGCCAAAGTACCACGGTAAGCCAGGTAAGGGAATTGAAGTCCTTTCACCATCGATTAGGATAAAACGACATTCCCGTCAAAAGTACGAATGATGCATGCGGCGTCGGGGATTACAAAGGGGGAAAAACGCATTTGCTTTTCACATCACGTCCCAGGCGGTCGCAACCAGGAGACCCAGTCTCGAATCCTCGTTGGAGCGAAATTACGAGATTAGTCCTAGCAGTACGCAGCCAGCGAAAGATGAGTCCCGCCTCTCCTTCACCTGTCTCTTTCTTATTTCTTCCTTCTCTTCCACCATTCTTTAATTTCCTTTCCTCAGAAAAAATTCTTTAATTTCCTCCTCCTTCCACCTTCCTTCCTTCAAACTAGGCATCTGGAGCCACCCCTATCACCGCTGACCACGCCACCTCGCCCTTCCTAACAGCTGATGTTACTCGCCCACACTGCCGGCACTACCCACTAGAAATCCTCCATCACCCGACCAGCGACACCCACAACTTGACACCACCGATCGTCCCTTTAAGCCCGCCGGCCATTGTTCGTTCACAATTAGCGTTAGCGGCGCATACTATCTATAATTTTCACATGTTGTAGTTCATATAGCCATGGGTGGGAGAACGATACCCAAACTATACCTGATCATGGGCCGCCCGACCCGACGAACCTAACCCGACCCGCCTGAAACCCGTCGACGAGGAGTAGTGTATGGGTCGGTGCGCTAGTTTTTACTCGGGAAGAATTTGGTCGGTGCCCGGTCGACTTTAACCATGGGGCCCGACAACCCGACAAACTATGCAAACTCTAGCAGCCCACTCACTAGTCCCCTCGTCACAAGCTGTCAAAGAAAATCGACCTTGCATCTAACCGCCCAAAGCAAAGTGACCTTGCACTTGTGTATGGCCCAACAGATCTATTCTTATCCTATCCCTTGGCCCTTGGTAATCGTCGTCAACTCCCGAAGCCGCCACCACCATCGTCCCCGGCCTCCACGGCCGTGCCGATCTCTCCCCACCGGCTTCCCCGGTCCCTTCCCTCTCTTTCTCGCGTCGGCAGCCGTTCCTCCCTCTCTCCTGTGTCGGCCGCCATGCGCTGGCCCCTGCCTTTCTCTCGCGCCAAGGAATGGAGGAGACGACAATGGATGACGACGTGGCAACAACTGTGCAAGGAGCGATGGTTACGACATAGAGCAGTGGAAGTGAGGGATTGAGCGGCTATGGTGTGCATCAGCGCAAAGCAAAGGAAAGAGGCCGCCCGCAGTGGTGCACAATAGAGGGAGGGGGACTACACCAGTGGCTCCAGCAAGACGGAGGCAGCCATTGGAATCCTAGCGTCGGGCTGTCGGGTTGACCCGCGGGCCGTCAGGTCAAGCGTCGGGTCGGGCACAGGTCATGGTTTCCAGCCCCATGCATAGGTCGGGTCGGGCACGGGCCAGCAAGGAAAAGGCCTCGGGTTTCGTTTGACCCGACCCGGACTATGATCAGGTATAACCCAAACCGAACCCATAAAAGACTATTGTTTTTTTCAGTCCACTCTGCACATATACATGCCATCCTTACTGGATGGTACTGTAGTAGTAGTAGGTAACTTATAGTTCACATTTATTACGCCCGTGATGAATTATCGACAAACAAAATTGTTGTCCACATTTTCAAGTTCCATATATGCATGATCATGGTTGAGCAGTGATGATGACCGAGATTTAAAATCACAGACATGATCACAGCTCCCCTGCACATATCGCCCGTACGCCCGTACTAATAGAAGCTAGTAGGCCCCACAATTCTTGACATGTACACAGTAGACCTTTCAAAAACCAAAACAGGTGTCGCAAGGATCGCAGCAGCAGTGTACTGTATTCAGCAAGAGGATTACGTGTATATATACATGGCGGCGGTCACTTCACTGTACACCCGCGCACGCGTCCCGAGGCATGGCCGGCAACGCCACGTTCCCATCGGCGCCGGCGAGCAGGCGGCAGAAGCTGCTGCCTCTGGACGGCCTCTCCCGCAGGCCCAACCAACCTCTGCAGCAGCCAGCAGCAGTACGCAGAGCATGGTAGTAGTGAGCAGCGCGCCCCCGCTGTTCCCGTCGAGATCCGCTGCCCTTGCTGACGTCACTCCACGTCAACGGCCACCACCACCACCCCCAACGGCTACCACCTCGCCTGCGCACGTGACGGCGGCGGTGACCGTGTCAGGAGAGAGAGAGAGAGACGGATTCCGCGACGCACTCCCCGAGGAGCGCCTCCAGGACGCGGTCCGCCACCTCCTCCGCCACGTCCCCGGCCTCCTCCGCCACCGCCGGGTGCTCCGCCAGACGCCGGCGCCGCCCGCGCGCGCCGCCGACTCCTCCAGGTCCGCCGCCACCAGCGCGTCGATGTCGCCCACCACGCGGCAGTCCGCCGCCGGGAAGCCGCGGACCTTCCTCCACACCTTCCCCAGCAGCGGCGCGCTCAGAGTAGTCAGAGGAGCGCCGCGCGCGCCCTGTTCCTGACGCCGCCGCCGCCGCCGCCGAGGCGTCCTGCTGCGGGACCACCACCATGTCCGCCAGCAGCTCCTGCGCCAGGTGGAACAGCAGCTTCCGGTTCCAGCGGTGGCGGAGGGTGCCCAGGCGCGACTCCTCCGCCGGCAGCTCCAGCTCCAGGAGGTGGAACACGATCGGGTCCACGGGCGACGCCGCCGAGTACGGCCGACCCGGACGCCGAGGCGGCGACCGCATGAACCCGCCGCGCTCCAGCACCGTCCGAAGGTACCGGTACTCGGGGTCCTCCTCCACCGGCACCGACGACGAAGGCGCGTGTGGCACTCTTTCGCTGCCGAGAGCAGACGACGAGGTCGTCGCCGGCGCGGACGATGGTGTTGGCATGGCCACCGGCGGTAACGCCGGAGGAGGAGGCTGTCCCCCGGCGGCACTAGCAGCTGGTTTCTTGATCCGCGTGGCGAAGCGCTCGCACCCGTCCGGTCTCTTGGCTCTGGTGGGCGGGTCAAGCGGCGGCGGCGGTGGTGGCGGACGCGACGGCTTCGCCCGCTGCGGCGGCGGCGGCGGCGACTGCTGCCTCGGTGCCAGCGGCACCCTGGGGTTGTTGTTGTGTGACGACAGCGGAGGATGCTCGGTGCTGCCGACTTGATGCGCTTTAGCCGCCGCCACCGTCGTCGGCTTCCCTGCAGCAGCTTGGACGACGTCGACGAGCTTGTCCTCCACCACCGTAGCTGCCGCAGGGCATGGCATCACGTTCTCCTTGTTGCTGAAGCCGCTGCTGTGCCTCTTCTTCTCCGCCGCCGGCGACGAGGATTTGCTCTTGCGGGTGGCGACGTTCTCCTTGGCCTGCCTGAGGATCTCGCGCGCGTGCTCCTTGGCCGCCCGCTCCCTCTCCTTCTTCTTCTTCCTGCCACCGGCGGCCGCGGAAGAGGTGGGCGAGCTGGGCATGGACATGTACTGCGCGGCGCGGTCGAGTACGCTCTCCTTGAGCGCCTGCAGCGACAGGCGGGGCCCGTCCCACGACGCCCGCGCCGACGTGGACCCCCGCGGCGTGTCGGGCAGGGACCGCGCCTCGACAACGTTGCAGCTGAGGCTCCGCAGCGGCTCCCGCCGGTTCATGGACTCCGGGATGACGCGCTTCTTCTTCTCCCCCTTGGCGGCGGCGGTGCTGCCCGGCGGCGCCGAGCTGCAGTGCACTGTGTTCTCCTTATCGAAGGAGGAGGATGGCCTCGCCGTCTTGTGGTGGTGCCCCGGCGACGGCGAGGGCTGGTCCGGCAGGCCGTCGATGCCCATGAGTCGCGCGACGAGGCTGGGCGTCCGTGGCGTCTCGGCCTCCGACGACGGCGCGGTGGGTTTGGGGCGGCGCGTGTTGGTGCGCGCCGCCAGGGCGTCGAACACCGGCTCGATCTGCACGCCGATCTGCACGCAATTCAACAGAGAATTAAGCAATTCGATCTTGGACAAGTACTAGAGATCGACGTAGAGTAAGCAAGAAGCAAGGAAAGCGACCTGGATGTCGTTGGGGTTGTCGGCGTCGAGGTCGAGGCTGTTCCTGGGCGCCTCGAAGCCGCTCTTGCTCCTGCTGCCTTGATGACGATTGTCCTCCGGGCTCTGGAAGTCAGCGCCGTGCGGCGCGACGATGGCGTTGGAGGATGCCGGCGGCCGGCCGACGCAGCCGGCCCCGGGCGCGAAGATGAGGTAGTGCACCATGGACATGCAGCCGATGGGCGGGTCCGCAGCCGCCGGCTCCGGTCTCGGCGTGGCCGGCGCGGAGGAGGCCCGGCGCCGGGAGGACCAGAACGACGACGACGACTGCTGCTTGGGCGTCCTCCCCATGGTGTTGGTGGCAATGGTGGTTCGTTGGAGCAGCTGAGGTGTTGTTTGTTGCCTTTGGTGAGAGGTTGGGAGGGGAGAAGGCGGCGAGATCAGGGGAAGTTTGAACTTGGAGGGAGTGTGTGGTGTGGCTCGAGAATGTTGTAGTAGTAGTAGTGTGTTTGGTGATGAAGTAGTTAAGCTCGGGAAGTGAGATGCCGGTGAGGTCAGCATCACTTGCATTGCATTGGGAATCTGTCCATCTCTGAAGGAATTGCAGCCATAGTATCTAACAAACTCTGGATGGATGGATGGATGGATGGAGGGGAAAACAACACATACTACAACAGGGTAAAGCTGTTAATAACCATGCCTTGCCTGCAAGTCGATCTGTTGTAACTATCAACTTCAAATTCAGAGCCTGGTGGGTTGGGTTGGGTTGGGTGCTGCAGGCCAGACCCACACGGGACCCCATGCATGCTAGCTGCCCATGGTCCCTGTTGGGTGGTAATTTTGTTTACTATTATATGCAACTATATATAGGAGTAGTAAGTTAAGTGTTAGTTCCCGCTCCAATTTGAAAAATTAGATCAAGTATGTGGTATCTTATCCGGCCCGGCACGTGCTGTGCTTTCCTCGAACCCCGCCCCTCCTCCTCTCGTGTTCATGTATGTGGTTTGCACATCAATTTGAAAAAAGATGCATGCACTGCACTGGTGACTAGTTGTAGTATATACTAGTAGTAAAAGTACTATGTGGTGTGGCATATCCTCTGCTGCTGTACAATATAGTAATCAAACAATGCCCATGGGCCCTAGCATACCGTTGGTGAAAACTTTTGATTGTAAATTGTGAACTGAAAGCATGCAGCTACTGTGGTAACAAAGGAAGAAGCAGAAGGTTAACTTTTGAATAGCCCCATAAGGTTAGCTTTGGGAGCCGGGGAAAGTGAGCTCAGTCCCTGTCCATGGCTCCATATCATAGACTATAGATGGAGAGAGATGACGAGGATATGACGGACGGACGAGGAAGATGATTCCAATGCCAAAAACAAACGGCTCTCACATCCAGGCCCCATGTCGTGGCCGCAGCCATTGATGCATTGCCCCTCTGCTTAATTTGGTTAATTGTTGTTAATCCCCAGGCACGGCGGCAATGGGATTAATTACCGCGCGGACACAGTCATCAGTCTCACAGATGAGATGAGAATGAGATCGACATGATGACAGCAAGCACACGGTAATTACCGTAGACCGAGGTGATTAGCGGATAACGGATAGTATGCCTGGGGGGTGACGTTTTGCGCTCCCATTGGCCGCACAGAAATTGAGGCACCCACCGCCCGCGATAAAATCACTCGTCACTCACACCCACTGTAAAATCCCAAGGAATCTCCGACAACTGGATTGGCATCTCTTCCTTTCGTTCCAAGATCCTCCTCTTTTTCAGTGAACAGACGAGAGGTGTTTTTTTTACTGCACTGCTTACAATAGTTACTCCATTGGGATGCATCATTATTCATGTTGCTGATGATTCAAACCAGCAACAGTACCCGCCACAATTAACAAGTAAATAAACTACCTATTAACCAGTAGCTGAGTATAGTATTTACCAGCAGTCTGCAATACTTGCCCCCTCTCATCACAAACTTGGGTTAATAATTACGTTCCGTCAGGATTAATTATGTTTGAAAAAACTGGCGGAGGAGGAGCCAAAGATTCAAAAATTGAACTAGACTCGTCACACACCTAATTTGTACTAGAAATCATCAAACACACAGCATATATCGGGTGATCTAGCCAATCAGTCCACGGTCCATACTACTGCACATGATCATTTAATTCAAAATGGCCGTGGGGTACTGGTGCTACATTAAGCAGGGCACACCCGCGCCTACTAATATTTGCTAGTACTTGGTACATGCAAGGGGAGTAGTAAGTATTAGTAATAATTACTGCCTGATCACGTTTATTCAAGTGAGAGTATCATTGTCTTGTTAGCTCTATATATACTCCCGCCGTATCTGAAAAGATGGTCGTTCTGGCGATCGAGTTCTTTGCGAAAAGGAATTGGTTCCATGCTCGCAGTCACGAAGATGGACGTGTTCGCTCCTTCTTCCTCATTTCCTGCGCGGCTGCGCCTGACCCTTAGGTCTCGAGACTCCCGGTGTTAACCAATCAAGTTGTGTGCATTTGTTGGTATGCTAAATGTTGTCCTGAACGAATTCCTTTGCTAGTACGAAAGCAGTAGCCCTTAAAAAAAAGTATGAAAGGAGTAGCAACATTGCAATTTATATATACTTGATTATTGTTTTCCATATGGACTAGCTAGCTGATAAGAGAATTCAGCGCTCATCAGCAGCTACCAGAGGATCTGGGGCAGTGAAACTTCACGGAAGATCCTGCAGGCTGCAGCAGCGTACCGGCCGCTGCGCTCTGCGCCATTTTGTTGGTCGACCCAACGATCGGGATCGGCTCGGGCCGGCCGGTCAGGAAAGCGTGCGTCGATCGAGCAGTGTACCGGCCGGGATCTCTACATGCATGATCGAATAATGGTCAATGAAAATTAACTAGAACTGGATTTACGTACTGCGCACGCACTTATTAGCCTGCGCGGAGAGCTGAGTACGAACAGCATGCAACTAGTGATCCTATCTCATCAATTGATTAGATAAGTTAGAAGATGTGATTGTGTGCATTAACCATCCAAATCTGATTCTCGTCTAGCTCGAATTTGAATAAACTCGCGTGACCATACATGATGCAAGCTTCTGCTCTAGTCCCCGTTTACATATCTTGGATTGGGATTCCAACGAAAACAAAAGGGAATTGAAGGAAGATCCTCTCACCAAGTATAGAGATAAAATAATCTGTTTGTTTTAAATTATAGGTTGTTATGGATTTTTTAAATACATAAACTTTTTTTTATGTATATCTAGACGACCTGAAACTTGGACCAAGGGAGTGAGTAAATCAACAAGTTAAGCGCTAGTATTATTCCGATGTTAGAACTGCAAGTGTTAATAGCGAAAACGAGGGCATGCAATGCACAAGGGACTTTGGAAAGAAGCAAATAAAATCCAGGCTCCAGAATCTATATCGATGAATGGAGTGCGGGTGACTCGTGACATATAGATGCACGCAAGGCAGGCATATGTACGTACGGATTTGGAGGGACGTGCTCATTTGATGGATCTGCAGATCGTTTGCATGCAAGCTACTAGGCTTGTGTGGTTCCCCTGCTGCGTGCTCAGCTTCCTCCTTGATCGAGAAGCACGTACGCATGCCGCGTCGTCTTTTGAAGATGCATGCATGCATACGTCTTGCTCGGTGATGAGCAGATGAAACATGTGACCTGTCCTTGTCCATCCATCAGATCTCTCAGATGTTGACTGGCCATTTTAGGTAGCCACCGCCATCATGTACATGCACACAGCAACTCGATCACCACACATGCATGTATCTTTCCGTCATCGCGATCACGAGCCTATACCTAGCTATGCACCAGCTAGCAGTACACTGCTGCTTCACTGATCGCGAGTCTTGACAAAAAAAAATATCCATCTGCGCTGCTGTTGCATGCACGCGTGCATAATATAAACAACACCACGAGCAACGCAGATAACAGCAACTGCTCACCGATCCATGCATTGCCCTCTTTTGCCAGGGATTTTCTGTCCTTTATCCTTCACTTTTTTCCCAACATATACTACACCCGGCCGGGGGAGAATGTAGCTTTGATCGCCAAGAATCATCAACCGCTCGCCAAGAATTATTATAGGTGGGCCGTTTGTGGGACCAACTCTCCTTTACCTCAATTATTCTCTCGGTTCATGCTTATTCCTTTTGTCCTTGTACATTTTGTTGCTTTAGTTCGACATAATTCTATAATCTCAAGAAAGTCATTTTCCTTTTTGCTTTATTAGTCGTTCCACCTACGATTTGTTCCATGATCTTGCATTATTTGATCAGGTACATATATATACTTTTAATTTGTTACAGGTCAAATGTCTTTTTGCTCAATTCCTAAAAGTCTTTGAGTTGCAACAATTTTCTTTTGCGGGAGTTATTTTTTTAGCTGGAATAGTTTTAATCTTAAAATTAGAACATTTGTCTCGTGAAACTAGAAGAGTTGTCTCAATTTAAAAAGTCTCAGCTTCATTCAAATAAAGTTTTTTTAATTAAGAAAATGACATTCAAATATGCTCAAAATAATGTCATCTTGTATTGCAGCTATCATATTTTTAAAAATAATTTAATTTGGAGTCCGAATTTATGAACTAATTTCATCTGTCACTTTGTGGATTCCTCCAGCTTATGTAATTCGTGGGTACTTTGTCGCGGGTCTCGACAGTCTACTATCAGTCATTGCATGGGTTTCTTGGTCACTTACAGAGCCAATTATATTCATTGGTTTGCTCGTTGGGTAGTGGTAGTGTGCTCTTTTATGCTTTTTTAATCAAGGAAATGCCATTCAAATATGCACAAATTTAATGATTAACTCCACGATCTTGCATAATCATTCTTCTTTCTCTCAGCACAGGTGGTGGCCCACCCACAATTATTCGGTATATATATGGGAGCATTTGGTATCGTTGGCCCAGAATCAGCAGTCAGCAACCACAGGCACGTACGCATGGGCCCAGAATGTGACATGGTTCGTGGTTTGCTCCTCTGCTCCTAGAGAAATATGCATGTCATGTCTCATGTGCCAGTCAGCGTAGCCCCAAGATCCATGATCCGGCCACGATGCAGCTCACGCGCACTACGCTACAAACTCCACATAATTGCACATGTGTAGTAGCATATACAGTTTGGATTCCGATTTTTGAATTTGAGTCATCATGTAGGACTACTAGCTAGCTAGGACGTAAAGTTGGTGACATATACATACGTGACACAAAGCTGTTGTGCTACACTTTTCTTTAATGTGTATATCTCGTGATGCGCATGCAGTACCAAAAGTTGCATATCTGCTGGAAGCACGCGCACGTGCACAGCACAAACAAAACCATCCTCTTTACGGCATGCATGATTATTGTGGCAGAGGAAGTTTCTTCCAAAAAAAAGTTTTTGCCTGTATTATAACTTTGAAAAATGAACTCCATGTTAAACTACTTTGAAGAAATATTTTTTGGTGCAGTTTTGTACAATAATATATATGTCAAACAACTACATTTAATTCAAATTAATAATTCAGCATGCAGTGCTAGCATGGAAAGTGATAACGGTAGAACAGTGAATTCCTTGTAGGATGTCCGGAGTGTATGCATGCTGGCAAACAGATGGAGGAATTCGCCGCGAGTAGCAGAGTACATACTGCAGCGTAGTATATGTTTTGGGGGCAGCAGAGCCGCAGTGAGAAACAACAAACAACCCAGTGGTGGTAGTAAATACGGACCAGCTCCTGCGATCCACTACTCGACCGAATGGTTCGCGGATCGAGGTGGGTCGATTCGTTCATGATCAGGTGTCAGCTGCCACCACACGCACCAGGGGATCGATCGATCGGTGAAATTATAATCGAGGTCTCGAGGGCCATACCCTGATGATACCATCAGCTCAGCTCAGTGCAGTGCAGAGACGAGCAGCACTGCCGGCTGGTCGGCTGGCGAAGTAACGGGCCCGGGCAAGCGCGGCACACAGTACCGTGAGAATTCAGGACAATTAATTTGAAATCCAATCTGTATATATAGGATCATTGCTGGATGCATGAATGTAAATGCAGTGTTGCTGCAGATGCAGACAACACGCTTTAAATATATATTGCATGCTACAGTAGAGTACAAATTCGCTTATGCGACCATGATGTTCGCGCGGTACGTACGCCAGCTTGTGGTCCTTGAGGAATCAGTGCAACCTGCTAGCTAGCCTGCACGTACGAGACCTTGAGGTACCTCGTTTGGGATGCAAACTGGACCGGAAAATCCCTCTTGTAAACCGTCTAAACCGACTGCATATCGTTTTCTAAAAAAAAACCGGCGGTAGCAGGACCATAATAGGTACACAGATTTTTGCAACCGTATTCTCGGCTTCTATATTTACGGGAAACAATTCCACACCCCGGATTCCTATTTCGGGACATAATTCCTCCATTTCACCCCTATTCACTTGGCCCACCCCACCAACCAAACAGCACCACCACGTCTGGTTCCGTGACTACTACCCGTGACCAAGCCACCAACTCTCAGCCAAACCTTGCCGTTACCACTCTCCCTCTCCTCTCTTTCTCTCTCTCAATCTCATTACCGCTGCCATCCCCGTCCGGCCGTCCCCAGACCAAGCCCTTCTTCATTCTTCCGTCGACCGCTCACCCCAATGCGGCGGTGGGGTGGTGCGGCAGCGGCCAGTCAATGGGGCTGTGGTGCCCGACCTGTGGGGCCAAGGTGTGTGCATTGGTTTTTTTATTTGTTTTCAAAACAGTTTGCCGAGAGCTATATGTACTCACGACACACCTTTGTCGTGAGCTTGATCTTCGACTCACGACAAAGAGCTTTTTGGCGTAAACTTATGTAGCGAACATGGCCTCATAAGCCATTTGTTCGAGTTTGATTTTGGTGATTCATGACAACATGACCAATGGGACTAACCATATCGTTGAGCATGTCTTTGTAGACATTTCTAGGTCCCAAGGATGCAAAAATACCACATGCCAAAATGAGAAGATAGTGTATATTTTGAGGGTCTAAATCGAGGAAGAAAAGGAAAGAAAAAGACACCGTCAGATGAACCGACAGTACCCTGGAAGAAGCATCGGTGCAAGCAATGGATGAAGTAGAACACTGCGTGAACACTCAAGATAACAGGCACCATCAGATGAACCGACGGTCCATCTTCTACATGTGTCGGATGATTACTAGAGACAAAGCAGTGAAGACAGAGGCGTCAGATGAACCGACGGTCCATTGGTGGGCACCGTTGGTCTATCCGGTGGTTCACTGGCGCAAGACAAAGAGGCTCTGGCCCAACGGCTGGTAGCACTGGATGAACCGATGGACCAGGAAGCGGTTCATTCGACGGCCATGTATTTGCTAACAAAAAGGTTTTGGCCGCGAAGTCTTCAACACCGGATGAATCGACGCACCATCGGCTGAAGCATTAGATGAATTGTGTCAGCAGATGTGCAACGATCTAGGCCCCTAAGTGGATTTTGGTGAATTGAATGACAAAGCGATTAAAGGACTAATGTATTTGTCTAAGATTGTGAGCAGATTTTGTTTATATATTCATGAGTTATTATTGGAGTATTTATTGATGAATGAATATTGTATGGCTCACATTGGAGAAGACAAATATATATAGATGATCCTATTGCATAATGACAAATACCAAGCAAAGGAAGTTAAATATTGGGGATATTTTAGAAGGTCAATTCATGGTCTCCGGTTTAAATGGAAGCTTGGTTAAAACACGAGGATCATAAAAAGAGAAGATGGTAATTCTCTAAGTCAAGTGCAACTCTTCATGTGGTAATTCAAAAAGGACACAAGGATGAGTGTAAACTTCATAGTCCTTAAATGGAAGCTTGCATATTCGTTGTCAATCAAGAACAAGCATTTGAAGCGTAATTTTCAAATGAAATTTAATTATGGATGAAGCAAAGTGGAACTCAAAGTGGATTGGGTAAGTGATGAAGAGATCAACCGAGATGTCTAGGGTGAGGGACTAAGCAATCTTTGGGGCCGTAGCTAAGCCGCCATTAGTGTTTTGCTAAGGTGAAGTTCTAGCATCCGTGGGGTCTTCACGTATCATATCCAAGCCTTACCGAGGGAAGCAATGCAACTCATCTACATGTTATGATTGGCAATATGGAGTGACTTATGGATCCAAGTGTGCATTCTTTTGCTAGATGGAAAGATCCTAAGTCACTAGCTCAAGTATGGACGTGCTCAAGACATAGGCTAATGTTGAAAGCCCTCAAGTGGATATTACTCAAGTATGGCAAGATTGAAGACATTCAAGCTCAAGAAGTTGTCACAGTGTTTTTATTTAATCTTGAGTATAGGTATGCCGTACTATCAAGAGGGATGCAACATTAGCAAGTTGACCAAGTCAAAGTGCTCATTAGTTGACCTAAGTGAGATCTAGCCTTGAGAGACTTAGAGTATGCTAACAAACCCTCCTAACCTAACCTGAGCCACTTCATCTCTCTGGTGAAGTGTTAGAGTCATAGAAAGGGTTTTGGGGTGCCTCGAGCTGGCCGGTCGTGTCGGTCTCGTGGTCTTGCGCCAGCTAGCCGGCTAGTTTTTCAAACACCCGACCGGTGTGGGGACCCTTTATTCTGTGTTGAGGGGTATAAATACCCCAAGCCCTCTTCAAGTGGAGGGTTCTTTGTTCCTAGTGGTTGTCGAGTTCCTAAGCCATTTCTTGCAAGCCCTAAGCCTTAGTGGCTCTCCCCAACCCCTCTTTGTGAGATTTGTGGATTCAAGCCACATCCTTTGTGTTGGGCTGAGAGAGTGAGCTCAAGAGCATCTTTGTGAGCTAACAAGAGCATTCCCATAGCTTGAGCACTTTTGGTTTTGCGTCTCGAGCTTTGAAGCATTTGTTACTCTTGGAGGTTTGCCTCCTGGGACGGCTAGGCGTCACGGCCAGGCTAGCTCCCAAGGTTGTGGTGAGCAGCGGCAAGTTTGTGAGGGCTGTGATCTTGCCTCTTCGTGAAAAAGATTGCCTTAGTGGAAAGGAGAAAAGTGGTTGAAAGAGACCCAGCCTGTTGTGGGAATTCTCCTTTACAAGCTCCTCAACGGAGACGTAGCCGTTCCTTAGTGGACGGTGAACTTCGGGAAACAAATCCTTGCATCTCTTTGTGGTTTGCCTTTCTAAGTTGTTTTCTAGCATATTTGATTTGCTTCTGCTTCGATCTACTTGGGTGTGCTACTTGTGTGTGCAGGGGTCATTACCTTGCTTGTGATCATCTACCAAAGCTACTCACCAAGTTTGGTTCGTGCTAGAAGTCAAGAGGAGCTTGAGGTTGTTTTGCGGTGCTCGTACAGCTGCACGTCGGCCGGTGCTGAGCAACACCTAACCGGTGCCTCTGTGAAGCCCAAGATGCGTGACCGGTCGGCCGGTCACCACCACCGATACGGCCCCGGTGGACATTGGCAGCTCAAGTTTTCGGGAAGAAAAGTTAAAGTTGGTCGTCACGCCTATTCACCCCCCCTCTAGGCGACATCAAGGTCCTTTCAACGTGGAGAGGCACCGGATGAACCGACGCCTATGAAAAGTGGAGCATCGGTTCATCTGATGGTATAGTTTTCTGTAGCTTTTAGCCAACAGCTCTTTGGACGCCTTGGGCTATTTATACCCCCTCCACTCACCTATTTGAGGTTGCTGGATTGTGTGGAAGTGCAAAGGAGTGCAAGACACTTAGAAGATCATATCCAAGCCATCCAAGTGCTAAATTGCTCATGCAAAGACTTGCACATGCTTAGTGTGTGTGCTTAGTGCTAGTTTTAGCTTAGATCTGAGTGAGTGCAAGGTGTGCCTACCTTGTGAGGTGATTCTTGAGTTGATCAAGTTGTATAAGGTGCGTCGGAAGCTTTGGGGCCTAAGTGGCTCACCGACAATCGTCTTCGACCCTCCGGCTTGGTGTGGAGTGGTGATGACACTTTGTGAGGGGAACATGGAGACCCCCTTCCCTTGGTGGAGAAGCTCCTTAGTGGAGGCGGCATCAAGGTGACCAAGAGAGCTTGGCAAGTGCCTTCGTGGCGAGCCTTTGTGGCAAGTCAAGTGATGCTCTTGGGAGAGACTTGGTGAGAAGCAATACTCTTGTGTGAGTGCTTCAACAACGTGGACTAGGGGTGGCTTAGTGCCTACCGATACCACGGGATAAATCACGTGTCAAGAGTTTGCTTCCTCTCATCCTCCTTTACGTTTCCGCTTTACATTCTTGCAATTCTTGCTTGCCTTTTCTTTCCCAGAGTAGTATCTTGTTAGGATTGACTATAGGTTGCAAAACTTATTTTGGGATGAGGGTTTCACACTAGATCAACCATAGATTGCACATCTAGATAGATATGATCTAATTTACTTTATGCAAAATAGTGGAAGTTAAGTTTTTAAGTCGCCTAATTCACCCCCTACCCCTCTTAGGATACGAGCATCCGATTCCTTACAACTTATTTGCCAGGAGTACTTTGATGAGAGCAACTCACGGAAAATGGTTTGCCGAGAGTAAGTCGGGGTTTGCCGTGAGTATCGGGCTCACGACAAACCCAGTGTTTCCCTTAGTGGCTTGCCATCCGATGTTGCTGGCCATCAGACATGTTCTCGATACAAATATTCTTTGCCCCATATACCCTAATATTGAAACCATTTTTCCGTCTGACTTTTCCTTTCCCGCCCCGTTCCCGACTAAAAAATACAGTAGCGGGAATGGTTAAGGAGTTTACCCGACCGTTATCCACTGCTTTCATCCCTAGATGTAGTATCTTAAACTTGTCCTCCAAATCTCTATATACTTAAAAAAAAGAAGATCGTCGAAGGAAAAAAGTTTATTTATTCATATACATATATATAGCTTGGTGAGATTTAGGCCAAGTTTATTCAAAAGCCTGGCACGGGTGATGTACGTACGCCTTGACGCATGTATGCTTCAGGTAGATGCTTATTTATCCGAGCAGTTTTTTTTTTTGAGTAGTATTTATCCGAGCAGTTGGGCACTTGGGCACGGCCGTGTCCCGTGTGTGTTCCACCTCACTGTCCAGCATGCAGGGCAGTCATCGCGTCACGGGCGGACCGTGCAGTGCGTGCACCCTGGATCATCTACTCCTCATCATATATTCATATATGATACTATATTACTACTATACGTACAATGCAAAAAACGAAAGGAGCGAGCGAGTGTACAACGACATGGAAGCAGCTTGAAATGAGTCCATGCAACATATTCCCTCATTCCCTTTTTGTTGGTCGTCGAGCGGTGATTCGCCACGAGACTTTCTTAGCGACTAACAATAAGGGACGGAGGGAGTACAACACATGTATGACTTACGATCATATATATGCATACGATGGAGTGCATGCGACTCGTTCGTGATACAAACACTAGTGTAGACGACAGCAGTCTGGGAAAGAGACCGATGGATGGACCATCATGCAAAGTGACCCCTGACGTGCATCGATCCTGCAGCACGCATATTCATCAAACCAGATGAGCTGCTTGCATTGCTTGTTCATATATCGTTGACTAACTATACTCCTCGTTTAGCATGCAAAGCGAGCTGAAAACGACGTGGCCTGCCTGCGTGCTCAGCTAGCACTCGATCCAGGCATTGGCATGCATGCAGATCGATGCAGCGACCTCGCTTTCCTTTGTCGCGATTGACGCGTCCTGTACGTGGTACAAATTGGAGTTGGTGTAAAATGTTGTTTTACCCAATACAGTGGTATATATAAGGACTGTCATGCATGGGCCTGACATGTGTTGCATTGCTCCCCTGTCGATCGAATGAAGAAGGGACAACGACAATACGATCCCAAGAAAACCCATCCACTACTGGAAAATCAATGTTTGCCGTGCGTTCTGATCTTTGCTGTGCGCATTTTTGCGGGCGCACGGCAAAAAGGAGGTTTGCCGTGCGCATTTTACATGGCGCACGGCAAAAAAAAACGTTCGGTAAAAAAATAGTTTGCCGTGCGTTTTTAAGTTGGCGCACGGCAAACAAATAGTTTACCGTGCGTTTTTTTTGTGGCGCACGGCAAACATTTTTTTTCCACCGGACGTTAACCCCGTTAGCTTGTTCGTTGCCTTTGCCGTGCGCTAGGACAAGACGCACGGCAAAGACATCCCTTTTGCCGTGCGCTAGGACAAGACGCACGGCAAACATATATGTTTGCCGTGCGTTTCCATCTGGCGCACGGCAAACATATATGTTTGTCGTGCGTTTTCCCAAGACGCACGGCAAAGTATTTTAAAAAAATTTGATTTTTGTACTTCTTTTAATTTCCTCACTACAAAAACATTATTTTGTACTCTATATTTCAAATTTATACATGTCTCGATTAATTTACTATTTTTAACAATTATGTGTCACTTAAAGAATTTTTGCCGTATACGCCAAATTTGAACTGCAAGTGCATAAAGTAATGTAGTCAAGTTTGTGGAAAAATCATATTCGTGTAATTGAATAATTTTTAAGACCTTATCCATGAAATTGGATGAAATTTTGAACATTTTGTTCGCGAATCATGAAAACCCACGTGCGGTTGCAATGTTTTTTAATTGTATAAAATGTAAATAAAGTTTGAAAATCATGAGATTCGTCGAGGGCTCATGGTATCCTATGTGAAACTTGTGATAAATCATATAGAGTGTTTTGAGCAAGTTGTCATAGATGGTGTTTAGAAACCAAAGTATCTCGCTAGAAGTTTCAGAGTCATGAGAGTCACTTGATTCAGTTTGTGGCCGTAGTAAAATTCAAATTTGAATTCAAAGTTTTTTATTTAGGTAATGTACAATTTATATTGTCTCATTTTAATTTATGGTAATTTTTTGGATCAATTTGATAATTTTAGTACATTAACCCTAATTATGAGATTGAAATGAAGGTAAATGAAAAAGGTCTTTGCCGTGCGTTTTCTATTTGGCGCACGGCAAAGATATATCTTTGCCGTACGTTTTTGTTATGGCGCACGGCAAAGTTTATTTTCAATATTTAACTAATCAATTGCATTCCAAGAAATTTTTTCAAAGAAGCCAAATTTGAACTACAAGTGATTTAAATAATAGAATAAAATGAGTGAAAAATGATCCATGTAAAATTTTGGTGTTTTTTGGAAATCATTTGATAATTTTAAAATATCAAACGCAATTAAAAAATTTTAATGATGCAAAAATGTTTGCTGTGCGTTTTATTGTGTGGCGCACGGCAAAATAAATGTTGTCGTCGTTTTATTGTGTGGCGCACGGCAAAGCCCGGCCACACACCCCAAGACCACCCGCTGCTGGTCAGCCGATCTCATGATCGACGGTCGACATCGATCGAGACCGATATAAGAAAACCTTATAACCCTAACCCTCTCCAACTCCTCCACACCGCAACCCTTCCCAGACTCCTGCACGCCGCCGCCCTTCCTCCTTCTCCAGCCGCTCTCCTCCTCCCTCCCGGATCCAGCCTCCCTCGGCTCCGGCCGCCCCACCGACGGCTGAGCTCCCGGCCGCGGAGGCGGCTCTGGCAGGAGGGCGGCCCGAGCTCGCCGCCCGAGCTCCTGGCCGCGGGAGGCGGAGCTCCTGGCGCGGGAGGTGGCGGCCCGAGCTCCTAGGCGCGGGAGGCAGAGCTCCTGGCCGCGGGAGGCGGCGGCCAGGAGCTCGCCGATATATCATGAAATTTTCATGACCATTTTGGTAGGGTAGTATATTTAATAATAAATTTATCATTGAGATGGAAAAATTATATAAAAACTAATGATGAAAAATCATAAATATTTTTTAAATATAGACTATGATGTCCACTACCATCTTGCAAAGTATGAAATTAAAATTCAACTTGTGTATGGAGAAACAAAAATGACAAATTGCATTATGTGGAGTAAGTTGAACCAAATAACTAAGTTTAGTGGGTAAATTGAATCAAATCATAGTTTAGAAGGTTATCTGGACTTTTGTTATACTTTAGGGAAGTATTTTGGACTGTTTCCATTTTTCAATGCGTTGGCTATATGTGAACGGTCTCTATAAATATTTTTTAGTATACTCATCCCGAATTCGAATTCGAGTTCGAATCGTGTCCTGTAGACTGTAGTAGGTCGTAACACTGCGTATACGTGCCGTTGGCGCGCATGCATGTGTAGTACGTCCCCATGCATTCAGTACGTTGGCGCGCATGCATGCCGTTCCCCATAGACTGTATCGTGCTGCGAGTTCATCAGCCGCTGGATTTACTCGGTGCGATAGCGTTCAGCTGGATATAGTGTGTGTACTGCGTAGACAGACACACGGCAGGCAGGAGGACAAGCGTGCGACGCGTGAATCAGTGAATGGATTCAAAGGGCCGTACGTGCGTGCACCCACCTAGCAGTGCGCCCTTCGTAGGTGGTGAGTGGTGACATCACCTAATTAAATAAAATTAAAAATTATACGGGTGGAGTGGCGTGGCTCCAATGCAAATCAATCTCAGCTAGCTAGCTGTAGAGACATGCATGGCAAATCAATCTTGCATGCTCTGCTGGATGGTCCATCATGCATCGTGATGGGAGCCGTCGATCGCTGCAATTCTGGGACACCCATGATCGTCGCGTCTCTCTCTCGTCTGGGCTCCGATCGATGCACTGGTACCTTACGTCCTTACCTAGTAGTAGCGCGTATTTTAATAAGGCATGCAGGCGTACTACGTCGCTCTCCTTCCGTCGTCCTTGGGTCACGTATCCATACGCATCGATCACGTATCCATGCATGCATGCAGCAGTCCCGGAGAGTGAGAGGTCGTACGTATAGTAGTCCTATATATTATTGACACGCACAAATATACTCTCGATCTGATGTGTTCCTAAATAAATTTTGAATTCGAATTCAAACTATGTACTTCATAGTACTACACACTATATACATGATGACATGCATAGAGTCGATCCATCCATCGACTACCATTCTTCCAAGGCAGTGAGGAGTAGCTAGCTAGTAGTACTAGTGATCAATGGTGAGGCGAGAATGAGGCAGACGGCCGGCCGGCTGCTGCACCTCAGCTAGCATCAGGTGTCAATATCGAATCCGATCAGGCAGCAGGCTAGGGCCTAGGAGCGAGGTTGGGGGCGGGGACAGGCAGCGCGCGACGCGTGAAAGGGTTTAATTCCATTCGTTTCACTTGTGTCTCAGTCGGATCCACACGATCCACCAGTCAATCCAAGGAATTGCAGCAGCAGGGGTGCAGTGTTTTGGCACCACCCCATCTCCAAAAGTACTCCATCTTATAGAAAAAAAAAAACTCCATGTTTCCATGGAGTTATTGTACGACTGATTGTAGTGCTCCAACTCTGAGCACTCCAAACATGTGAGACCTTGTACGCGGCCTAGCACCCGGCGATGGTGCGCTGCCCGTCCCCACAGGAGGTCCTGGCCATCTGCCCAGCGACTAGCGTAGCAGCCATGCGCCGAGCGGCTCAATTTTTCATTTTTCTTTTTTTCTGAATCTTTTGTTTTTCAAAAACTTTTGTGCAAATGTTGGTTCCCTATTTTTTCCAATTTTTTGTCCCAAAGTTCCCATAATCTTTTTTATGTATACTTTTTCTGTTTCAAAATTTTGCTTCAAAGTGTCTATCCCTCACCCAGATGAAATAGAGGCTCTCCTCACACGAATTTATAGCCATCAGATCTAAAATGAGTGGCTCAAATCTTTCCCTTCTCTCTTTTTTTTCCCACGCACCGGATCATCTTCTCCGCACGCCACGCCTCGCTCCCAACGCCCGACCACCGCCCGCCACCCCCTCCCCACCCGCTGCCGCCCGCCCAACCCCGCCATCGCCAGCTGCCACCATCTCCGCTGCCCCCTCGCCTGGCGCCCGTCCATCCGCCGTCCTCCAACGCCCGGCCGGCGGCGAAGGCCGGGCTGGGCTGCCGTCGCCGGCCCTCCCTCTATGACCGGCGGTGAGTAGCACTCCCCACCCGCAAGTCGCAACCTCTAACCCCGAAACTCTAACTCGAACCCTAATCTTGCCGGAGTTTGCTGGAGTTGGACAAGAAGGTGGATGGAGGTGAAGAAAAATTCGTGTGAGAAAGAGCTTCAAATCACCCAGGTAAGATATAGCTAAAGTATTTTGTGTTTGATTTTTTATGTCTCAATGTTTTCTTTTAATTTTTTTCTGAACCTTTTGTCCACAAACTTTGTATAAAAAATTATGCACTATTTTCTAGTATAAAAGTTTGTTTCAAAAAATATCTTCCCTCCTGGTGGTGGATGGATCGTCGGATGCCCCATAGGGGTGGCGGTGGTTGTGTTGCTGCATGCTGTGGAGATCGACCGGAGGGAAGGAAGGAAGGGTCCTGCTCGTCCAAAGCATAGGCATCCACCACAAATGGGCCGTATTTTTTTGGCCATTAGTTTACTGACATATGTAACCTGGAGTATATATCTGTGCACTGGGCAAAAAAGACAGTTTTCTGTGCGTAGTAGTCAGGTTTCTCTTTGATCTCGCTGCACAACAAACGAAAGATCGGCTGTAACGTCGCTGCAGTAGCAGTCATTTTCAACGATTAGGGTCCTCCGATTGGGGTTAACGTGTAAACCCTAATCCGTTGGGGCTTAACGCGCCGCCTCGCCTCCGCCGCCGGCCGAACCGCCGCCACCACCGGTCCTCCCCCCCCCCCCCGACCTTCTCTCTTTCTAGGTTCGACGGACATGGAGCCCCCAGACCCCTGAACTCCGAAACTCTAACCCTAAGACCGCCCCCTCGACCACCGCCGCCCCCCCACCTACCACCCCTCCGGCACGAGGACTTCCTACGGTGGCACGACGACATTCCTGAGCGGCTGCATCGGGAGAGAGACGAAGGAAGAAGACGCACATCGTGTGGTCCTTGGTGCCCGCACGAATTTTAAAGAAGTGGAAGTTCATTTGCATACTACCATCCGGAAGATATACAGGATTCACGGCCTGCTGCTATGCTGCTCAAAAGTCAAAACGGATGAAAAAGAAATACAACCGGAAACTGGGCCAAGTTAGCAAACAAAGTCCACGATGCTATCAAAACTGGCCCAGAATCACAGATGACGTGGGAAGTGAGTGAGTTTTTTTTAAAAAAAAATTAAGATAAGGACGTGGGAAGTGTGGTTGGTTGGAAGATGAGGGCAGGAGTCACAGGATCAAACGGCAAAATTTGGCTGCCGAGAATTGGTCGCTTGTTTGTTCTGAACTTCTGAATTAAAGTTACATGATGCACTGATGCAGCCGTAATGAATTCTGACATCAAAACTTTGATACTGAACTGAAGAAACTGCAAAGGAACTGAAACATTAGGAATCATCATTGGACATGCGAGAGCTGACAGCAATTTATTTCTGGAGAAGATGAGCAGCTGAAGATGAGCAGCTGTTCAATTAGTAAGAAGGGAGATATTTGTATCTGTGCCATTCTCAGAAGTGGGCTTCACCCTTTTACCATACCGCAAAATGGCTTCTCTAAAATGTCATTCTCATACAGAGACGAACCGCTGCAATGTCTTTCCTGACCATACTACCCTCACCTTCTCCTTCCTCAAGCCACCCGTCACCGCCTGGGCATGGACGTGCCGCCTCGGAGCCGGCCGCTGCCCCAGCTGGCCATGGACGCGTTGCCGCCCCCGGAGCCGCCCCGCCGCCGCTTCTTCCCTTCCTGCTCGCCGAGCTCCTCCGCGCGCACCGCCTCCTCCCTGCGCTTCGCTTCCTCGTCCTCCTTCACATCGTCGAGATCCGCTGGTGAAGCCGCGAGCCCGACGGTGGAGGAGCAGCGACCCCTGCCAGCTCTTCACCTTCGGCGTCCGCCGGCCTATCCTCACTCTCCTCACTCTCTTTCTCTCCCCAGCCGGCGGCTGCGAGGCACGGCGGCATCCCTCCTCCCCGCCAAGGCGGGCACGGCCAGAGCTCGACGTTGCCACCGCCTATCCCCTTCTGATCGATTCAGCCAGGCCGCCACGCGTCGGCCATCAGGCACGCAAACATGGAGGGAGCGACGAGCAGGGGCGGGAGCTCCTCCTCGAGCTCGAGTACAGCGGCGACGTGTGCGCCGTGGCCATGGTGGCCTCCCCCGGAGCTTGAGCACGGCGGCGGGTGGCTGGAGGAAGGAGAAGGCTGAGGGTAGTATGGTCAAGAAAGACATTGCAGCGGTCCGTGCCTGTATGAGAATGACATTTTAGAGAAAACATTTTGCGGGATGGTAAAAGGGCGAAGCCCACTTTTAAGAATGGCACAGATACAAATATCTCGTAAGAATCTAGCATGTATAAGTGGTGGTGGAGTACGTAGTAGCTAGCTACGGGAGTGGCACCGGCGTCAGCAGCGGCTTCCCGGAGAATAAGGCCTCGAGGTTCCTGATCATGAGCTCGCGGAGGTCGGCGGTGGACTCCTCGGTGAACACGGCCTCGTGCGCCGTCAGCACGACGCTGTCCATCCCCCGCAGCTCCAGCGGCACGTGCGGTTCGTTCTCGAACACGTCGAGCCCGGCGCCGGCGATCCTCCCTTCCCGCAGCGCGGCGATCAGCTCCTGCTCGTCCACGTTCCCGCCGCGCGCGACGTTCACCACGACGCCGCCCGGCCCCAGGGCGTCCAGCACGCGCCGCCCGACGATGTGCCGCGTCGCATTGTTGAGCGCGCATGCGACGACCAGCGCGTCCGAGTCCGCGGCGAGGGTGGCCGCGTCGGGGAAGTAGCGGTAGGGGACGTTGGCCTTGGGAGACCTCGAGTGGTAGGAGACGACGCAGCCGAATGCGTCGAGGCGCTTGGCGATCAGCGAGCCGATGCTGCCGAGGCCGATGATTCCCACGCGCTTGCCGCTCAGCTGATGCATCGATTGCAGAGAAAAAGATTCTAATTTGTTTCTAATCGTGCGTGCCATTGTGAATTAGTAGTATCCATGAACTGAAATGAATCGAACCTTGGATGTGAGTGGGTAGTCCCCTTGCGCCGGCCAGAGCCCGGCGCGGACGTAGCGGTCGGCGGCCGAGACGCGGCGGAGCACGTCGACGAGGAGCCCGACGGCGTGGTCAGCGACGTCGACGGAGAATATCTTGCCCGCGCCGGCCACGGCGACGCCGCGGCGCGCGCAGCCGGCGAGGTCGATGTGGTCGACCCCCGCGCCAGTGGTGACGACACAGCGGAGGGAGGGCACGGCGTCCAGGAACGCAGCGTCGACGAGGACGGCTCCGCCGGCGACGACGAGCGCGGCGCGCGGCGGGTCTGGCCCCGCCGCAGCGTCCGCGAGGAACGCGTGCAGGGCCGTGCCCGAGGCGTAGTAGTCGTGGACGCGGAACCGCGCGCGCAGCGCGGCCAGGAAGGTGGCGTCCGTGCGCCGCAGGAGGAGGAGCCCCGGCTTGGCGGGCGGCGCGGCCATCGGATGGTCTTGCTTGCGTCCTGAAGGATCGGATTGGGCTGCCCGGTGAGGTGGGCGGTGGATCTGAGGCGTCGGATCGCGTGCCAACGGTAGTAAGCAGCGACAAGATTTGCAGCTGCAGTTGAGTGATGCTGCTGATCCGATCCCCTGTTCTTAACATTTTGTCCTGATTCTTGCAATACTATACTCCCTCCGTCCCCTTATATTAGCGTTTGTAGGGTTGAAATTTTGCGCATGATATGTAGCACTTCTAGCTCGTGGACCCCCATGCCATTAGATTCCTCCCCCTCGACAAAATCTTCCTCTCGAGTCTTCTGCCTGCGCCCGTCTTAAGCCCGGCGTGGCGCGCCCTGCGCCGGTCCCCGACCACAGAACTCCCGCGCGCCACACCTCCGGATCGCCCGCAGCCTCGGGCCGCGTCTGCCCGCTCGCCTTGCTAGCTTCGGATCGACAATGGGCCGTCAAACAAATCCCGATCTCTCGTCTCGCCAGCACTGGCCGCGCAGCTGCGCTCCTTTCGCCCGGCATCAATGGCGCCATGGCGCTGGCGTCGGGAAGGAGGGCCGTCTTGTTGGGGTAGGATTCATCGGCATCGCTCGAATCGGTGGCGGGGCTCGATTCGTCGATGATTCTTGCGTTGGGGTGGAAAGGCGTGGCGGCCGCCATAACTATGGCGTTGGGGAGGAGGTGGGCGCCATGGTCTCTGGCCGGGCTCGAATCGATAGCGTCGGGCTCGATTAATCGTCGTCGGCTGCTTGAGGCCAGGCGGGCCTTGGCGGGCTCCCATGGGCTGCAGCGTCGAGGAGGTGGGCGCCATAGCTGTGATGGCGGGGAGGAAGAGGAGGAGGAGGGTGGCGGGCATCGAACTCGGGGGCCGTCTTGCGTCGTCACGGAGAGAAGAGCGGGGGCCTCGACCCAGCTAGCGCGGAGGAGAGAAATCCATGATCCAGCCTGTGCTCATTGCATGGCCGTCGTGGTGGTGGAGGAGGGTCATGGTCTGCGCGCGTTGGGAGGAGGCGAGAGGAGCCGGAAGAGGCAAGGAAGGGGAAGGGGATGTGGAGAGATAAGAGGCAAATTCGTCATTTCATCTCTATCTTGTTTCTCCAGTTTGAATGCTCCAAATGCTTATATTACGGGACGGAGGGAGTAGCATAATCGATCCGAATAATTGGTTGGTTGTGACTGTATCAGCAGCCAACTACCCACCACACCATCCAAAGTCCAAGGACTTGTGATTGTCGCTTCGTCCCTTTCGGCCCCCAATAGATTCCGTGCTCTCAGTCTCACCGATCCAAGCGGAACCCAAGCAAGGATGCCGCCGCCGGCGCCCAGCGCGGCGGGCTTGGTCGCCGACAACAAGCCGCTGGTGCTCCTGACGCAGCCCCTGCTCCAGCAATTCGCGGCGGCGCTGGAAGGCCGGTACCGCCTCGTCCTGGCCGCGGACGCCGACTCGGCCGCGGCGGCCGAGGCCCGGGTACTGTTCGCGGCGGGGCTGAAGGCGGTGACCGCCGAGCTCGTCGACGCGCTCCCGGCGCTGGAGCTGGTGGTGGCCATCTCCGTCGGGGTGGACCACGTCGACCTGGACGCGTGCCGCCGCCGCGGGCTCGCCGTCACCAACGCTGGGGGCGCCTTCTCCGTCGACTCGGCCGACTATGCCGTGGGCCTCGCCGTCGCCGTGCTGCGCAGGGTCGCCGCCGCCGAGGCCTACGTCCGGCAAGGAAGGTGGGCCACGGACGGTGACTACCCGCTTGCCACCAAGGTTAGTTTGACTTGGCCTCTAACCATGTCAGTTCCTCCATTGCCGTTTTAGAGATTTTTTAGTGCTATACTACATACACTTGGTGCCCAGTCAATTCAAATAAGCCTTTTTTCAAAAAAAAAGTTTAAATTACTTTCCTTAAGTATAATTAAAGTCTAGATAACCTCTTAAAATATTTTTGATTCAATTTATCTAGTAAACTATGACATTTTTTACCCATGTGTCGATACAATGTCTTTTTTGTCCATGCACACGTGAAATTTTAAGTTCAAATTTTGTAAGATATAGCTAACAACATAAGACATGAGTTGTACATAAGTTGATTACTAGTCTTTAAACACTACTCTCTCCTTTAGAAACTTCTAAGAGCAACTCCAACAGCCTCTTTAACTTGTTTTCCATCGGTAAAAAATAAAAGAAGTCCGGAAAAATATGTTCCAACAGACTCGACAAACCTCTCGCTCGCAATCTCGCTCGCCATTCTCCTCCATCGGCTCGCTACCTCTAGCGAGTCCGTCGCCTCGCAATATCGCCGGTTCCCGCGCGAATCGATCCCTCCGCCTCCTGCCTCGCGCCAATAAATCTCTCAGCGACCACGCAGCTCGCCGCTGTTGACCACCGGACATCCTCGCCGCTGCCACGTCACGCGTTGCCGTCGCCCGCCCGCGCGCTCCCTCTCCTCCGGTCCTCCCTTGATTCCTCGTGCGGGACGGGCGCCGCCGGCCAGCTCCGCCGTCGGACGCGTGCGCGGACGCCGCTACCAGGCTGGGTCCCTGCGGCAGGGGCGGCCGCGGAGCTCCCATTGACGACGGCGCGCGGCAGGTGGGGCAGGACGCGGGCGCCGCGAGCCAGCCGTCGACGCGGGTGCCGTGGAACCCATGGTCGCATGCCCGGTGCACGCGGACGCGCTCGCCTCTGCCACGCCGCGCCCCGCATCACGCGCTCCCGTCGTCGCGGCGGTGAGGCGAGCTCCCGGCGGAGGTGCAGCGTGGGCTCCCAGCGGAGGTGCGGAGCAGGCACCCGACAGAGGTGCAGCGCGGGCTCCCGGCGGTGGAGCGAGCTCCTGGCCGAGGTGCGACGCGAGATCCTGACGGCGAGCAGCAGCACCTGCGGTAGGGGTGGCCCTGGAGCTCCTGCACTACTGTCGCCCGGCCCGCCGGCGGCCACGTCCCTGCTCCGAGCTCGACGGGAGAGAGGGCCCCTCCTCCTCCTCCACTGCTCCGCCGCCGGAGAGGGCGGGGCAGCCGGATCTGGCGCGGAAGAGGCCAGGCCGCCGGTCCTGGGACCAACAGAGAGGCGTGGCCGTCGGCTGCTACTTTCGCCGGCGTACTGGAGAAGAAGGGGAGGCAGAGGAGTCAAGGCTGGTGGAGAGAGAGAACGGGGGAGGGAACGGAGGAGTAAAAAAAGAGTGGATCAGTTAAGAGGATGACATGTGGGTCCCGTGTGTCTGTGAGTGGTTGGTGGAGATTTGGAAAATAAAAAATAGCTAGTCTGTTGGATTACTCAATAGAATTTTATAGTTTTCTATTTTTACAAAGTGCTAAACCTTCAAATTTAGCTAGCAAAAATAAAGAGACTGTTGGAGTTGCTCTAATACATTCCTTTTGTTATATATGTACCTAGATATACGCTTATGTCTAGATACATAACAAAAGAAATGTATCTATATAAGTCAAAACGATTATTAAATTGGGATAGAGGAAGTACAAAACAACCGGTTTTAAAAAATACTCCCTCCATTCATGTAATTTACCCGTAATGAGATTCAAATCTTACTATCTTTGTCCAGCAATTTACCCATCATTTTGTTTTTATTTTTGCATGGTTGGATTAGTAACCAAATGTACTTTCCAATGAGTATAAATCATAACCATAACTAATATAATATAAAAGAAAGGAATGGTCAAAGTATGATTTGGAAGACCATACCATGTTACCCTCGCACCTTATAAACAAAAATGGAGAGAGTTAAAAACATGAAGGGAAAATTGAACAAAAAATTTCGAAATAAAATTGAACAGAAAGTATGATTTGGAAGACCATGTTACCTCTGGTTTCATGAGGTACTTTAAATTTTCCGAATTTTGGGCATTAAGGATGGGCATTGAAATTGTTGAAAAAAGAACAAAAGAAAAGATAAGCTTTGTAATGGACCTTTGTGGGCCAAAACTTCTCTCTGTGAGTGTGATTCAATAGGTGGTGGCTTGCTGGGAGCATGTAGCCCTCGAGAGGACATGGCCCACGGAGCCCAAGAAGGATGAGCTTTCACGACAGAAAATTCTGGGCGATGGTATAAGCTTGAAATGGACCCACGTGGGCCAAAACCTCTCTGTGAGTGAGAAGCAACGGGTTGGTTGTAACTAGTCATGGCCTATAAGCCCAAGATAGATGAGTAATGAACCACTAAGCAATGGATGAGTAATGGCCCATGAGCGGCGGAGCATGCAGCATACAATCGGACATGGCCCGTAAAGCCCGAGAACGTGGAGCATTCAGCCCACGGGCAGCTGACTGCGTGTCTTTTCTTTTTTGTTGAGTTCGTTGACTGGACGACGCTTCTGGCTGCTTCCGCGACAGAAAACGCCGGGCGGTGGCAAACGGCAGACCACATTCAGATTGGCTCTAGTGACGGGTGCAGATTACTGTCCACCGCTTTAGCCTGAAACGCCGTGAGAGAAGGAGATGGCGCCGCCGACGCAAGAAGCCGCCGCTTCCGGCGTCCAGGACGGAGGCAAGCCAATGGTGCTCCTGGCCGACCCTCTCATCCCCGAGTTCCAGGCAGTCCTCTCAGCTCGCTACCGTCTCGTCCCCGCCGTGGGTGCCGACGTGGCCACCTCCGCCTCGGCGCGGGTGCTCCTCACCATGGACCTGCCGGCGGTGACCGCGAACCTTATCGACGCGCTCCCGGCGCTGGAGCTGGTCGTGGCCACGTCCGTCGGCGTCGACCACATCGACCTCGCCGCATGCCGGCGCCGCGGGATCCGGGTCACCAATGCCGGGGACGCATACGCCGCCGACGCAGCGGACTACGCCGTCGGGCTGGTCGTCGCCACGCTCCGACGCATCCCCGCCGCCGACGCCTACGTCCGGCGCGGCGGCTGGGCCGCCCATGGCGAGTACCCGCTCGCCACCAAGGTCCTCGATTTTTCGCCGGCTATCTTTGCAGCTAGCCACTGCATCTCCAACCAAGAGCAGAGCAGGAGCGATCGAACAGGAGGGAAAGAATAAAATTGAGCAAAATTTGACATGATTTCAAAAATGTGTTGCAGGTGAGCGGCAAGCGCGTGGGGATCGTGGGTCTGGGCCGGATCGGCTCGCTGGTGGCGCGGCGCCTCGCCGCCTTCGGGTGTCCCGTCGCCTACCACTCCCGGTCGCCGAGGCCGTCGTCACCGTACGCCTTCTTCCCGACGGTGCGCGCCCTGGCGGCGGAGAGCGACGTGCTGGTGCTGTCGTGCGCGCTGACGGAGGAGACGCGGCACATGGTGAACCGGGAGGTGATGGAGGTGCTGGGCGGCGGCGGCGTGCTTGTCAACGTCGGCCGCGGCGGGCTGGTGGACGAGCCGGAGCTGGTAAGGTGCCTGCGGGAGGGCGTCATCGGCGGCGCCGGGCTCGACGTCTACGACAAGGAGCCGGACGTGCCGCCGGAGCTCTTCGGTATGGACAACGTCGTGCTGTCCGGCCACAGGGCCGTGCTCACGCCGGAGTCCATGACCGAGGTGCTGGAGGTCGTCTCCGGAAACCTCGAGGCCTTCTTCGCCGGGACGCCGCTGCTGAGCCCTGTGACGCTCTGAGCGCTTCCATGATCGTGGCGACTGCAACTTTGCGATGTATATTGAGAAGTTGAAAGGGTTGTCCGATACTAATAAAAAACTAATTACATAACTCATTTGTTTTTCTAATTACAAAACTCATTTGGTTCGCGCGCGAGACAAAATTTGAAGTTTGATAAATTCATCATTATCAAATAGAGAAACGCGAGCTCGGGTCGCTGCCGCGCGGCGACCCGGCGAACCTAGCTCAAGGCCGCCCCAGCCCTCCCCAACCTCCCCGCCGCGCCGAGAGGGTCGGGGTCCGCGCGCCCTCGGATGGCGGCGGCGGACCTTCACCCGGCCCACGGCCAGCTCCAGGCGAGTTCCGCTACCGCCGGGCCGCCAGACGCCGGCGGCGGCGGCGACGCCACGCGAGGGAGGAGTTTGGGGAGTGCGGCTGCTGCGGCAGCGCTCCTTCCCCAACGACGGCGGCTCTCCCGGCGGCGGCGGCAAGCGAGGCGGCCGCTGGGCCGTGGCGGCGGGTCGCGGGACCGAATCCGCCGCCTCGGGGCCGGATCCGGCGTCCCCTGGTCCCGGATCTGCGTCCGGCGCCGCGGCCGTGCGGCGGCGCGGCGCGTTGACCGGGCGGCGGCGGCTTCGCTCGGCCGGCCTCCTTGATGCGGCGAGAATGCGTGCGACGCCATGGTGGCGTGGTGCACGCGGCTGGCGCGGCTGAGGCAGTCCTCGGCGGCAGTTTCGGCGTGTCTGCGACATTTGCGACCCTCGGTTGGGGACGGCTACGGTGGTTGTGTTGGTCTAGCGGCGAACGTGTGTGCGATGGGTGTGGTCCGTGCTCGGGCAGCCCTCGCCAGACCTTTCACGGTGGAATGGCGGCGGCGCCGCGTCGCTCTCTCTTGAGGCGCCGCCATTCGAGCCGCCACCGCCGCAAGTCTCTGGGTGGCTTGAAAACCGTCCAGTTCTGGGACGGCGATGGCGGCGCCTGTGGGTCGTAACCTCCTTGGGCGTTGTCTCTAGAGACTCGTTGCCGCGGCATGGCCGCCTTGTGGTTGCTTTCACGATGGTGTCAATTTTGTCGCAAGGCGCGGGTGAAGGGGTTCTACCTCGAGCCCGGCGTCGCTCTCCCTGAGTGGTCGAGCGTCTTCACTTGGCTGTTGTTTCGTCGCTTGCAGCGTCCGCGGCGCTGGGTTGCTTGGTAATCCCGGCGGCGCGGCGAAGACGGCGCGGCGCTATGCGGCCAGCGGCAAGGGAGGACTTGGCTCGCAGCGGATCGCGGCGGGTTTTTCAGCACGGCTGAACCCTCTCGGTGCGGTTCAACGTCGTAAGATGGCGCGGGCGACAACTTCGGCTTCCTCGCTCGATGGCAGCGACCGTTGCGTGGGGGAAGCGACGTGAGGACTTTACCTCGGCGGTGGTCCGGCGGCTTGTTACAGTCCCGGGCGGGCACCTCTTCCCGCCGCCTTGACGGCAATCCTTGAGACGAGTCCGGAGTGTGAGGTCGTGCGGCGGGTTTAGGTCCCCCAAGACGAGAGAGAGGCGTCTTTGAGTGGCGGGTTGGAGGTCCCCGCGCACGCGTGAGTTGCCCCCCGGCGGATGCGGCGAGGCCCCCGTGCGGGGGTTGCTCCGGACTTGGTGTTCTTCATGCTGTTGGGCGGTCGGCTTTGGTGCAACAACGTTGCGGCGGTGGGTCCTGCACGGCGGCGACCCTCTCGGTGTGATGTTGCTTGCCCTTCCGCTCCTGTTTCGGTGGCGGATCACTCCAGCAGTTCGATGCTTGAGTGCGGTTTTGAGGGTGGATCTTTCTTTGGTGCGTTTGTCTCCTCGCCGTCGGTTGTGAGTAGTCCTGGCCGGGTTGATGTCCCACTCCAACCGGCCTATGTGTATAGTTGAGCGGTACCCGAGTTGATGTCCCAATCCAACCGGGCGAGTTTGTTTTTTATTTCTTTTTCTTTTCCTACCTATGATCTTCCAGGATCATAGTCTTGTATTTGTTTCTGCTATATCAATGAAACACGCACTATCTTGTGCGGTTCGTTCAAAAAAAAATTCATCATTGGCACATATTTACCACAGCACCACATTATCTAATTAACTCGTGAATTAACTTAAAGGTTATAAAATGAATTTTGTCATCAATTTATATTTCACTAGCAAAATGTATGTGCGACACGCACGTATCTAAAAATCACAATAACAAAAAAATTATTTTTATAGTGTCGCACATGTCTAAAAACCAAGGATGCAATGATAGCGTGGGGGTGAGGAGAAATCAGTAGCTACCTCTTGCGGCTCGGGAAACACAGTGTCAGAGAATCGCTGACAGCAACATGCATTGATGCGTGTTGGAAAGAAACAGAACGTAGTGATGCGTGATAATGCAAACCCATATTGTCGCGTGATTTGTAGATCATAGTAATCCATATTGACATGTGATAATGGTAATGTCATAAACGCATCTGCGTCACCGCCTCACCAGGGCCGCCGACCTCAATCGCTAAGCCTTTCTAAAAAAACACAACGTGATTTGGTTATCAATTATTCCTCAAAATCACTTAAAAAAACACGCCACGCTGCTTGTATCCCTTTCCAAAACACAACATGATTTGATTATCAATTATTCCAACACAAAGTGATTTGGCTTACAAATTATTCAAACAGTTGACGAAAGGGGCGGTTACCCATATAAAACTATTTGTAGAACAAAATTGAGGGGGAGACCCATTTTTTGAATACTTTTCGGCAAAATGTTTTTTCACCAACTCCTTTTCTACTGGCACCCCGTGCCGAGAATACATGCACTTCCTTTCCAAATCAAGACACGATTTGACTTTCCAAAAAACAAAGACATGATTTGGCTTAGAAATTATTTCCCGCATTATGCGATTTGACTTTCAAAAACTTCCTTTCCAAACTAAAACACGATTTGACTTTCCAAAAAAACCATGATTTGTCTTAGTAATTATTTCCCGCATTGCGTGATTTGACTTAAAAAAACAGGTCATGATTTAGATTTGACTTAGCAATTCTTTGACGCGATCTAACTTTAAAAAAAAATTATGATTTGACTTAGTAATTATTTCCCGCGTGCATTGCGCGATTTGACTTTCCAAAAAACAAACCATGATTTAGATTTGGCTTAGCAATTCTTTCCCGTATTACCGATTTGTCTTTCCATCAAATGCTAATCAAAACTATGCAAAAGAACGAAAGGGGGACCCATCAAAAGATCACCAACTCCTTTTCTACCGGCGCCCCGTACCTGTCGTTGCCGCAAGCGCACGAGGCATACATGCGCTCCCTTTGCAAATAAAGACGCGATTTGACTTTCCAAAAAAACAAGACATGATTTGACTTAGCAATTATTTCCCGCTTGCGCGATTTAACTTTCCAAAAACTCCCTTTCCAAACCAAGATGCGATTTGACTTTTCAAAAAAATAAGTCATGATTTGGCTTAGCAATTATTTCCCGCATTGCGCGGTTTGGCTTTCCAAAGAAACAAGCCATGATTTAGATTTGGCTATTTCTCCCGCATTGCCGATTTGCCTTTCCATCAAATGCAAATCACAACTATGGAAAAGAACGAAAGGGGGAACACGTCAAAAGATCACCAACTCCTTTTCTCAGCTCGGTGCACTTGTGCCGCCCGCCAGCGCACGAGGCATACATGCGCTCCCTTTCCAAACAAAGACGCAATTTGACTTTTCAAAAAAACAAGACATGATTTGGCTTAGCAATTATAATCCCCATTGCGAGATTTGACTTTCCAAAAACTCCCTTTACAAACCAAGACGCGATTTGACTTTCCAAAAATGATTTGGCCTAGCAATTATTTTGCGCGTTGCGTGATTTGACTTTCCAAAAAAACAAGTCATGATTTAGATTTGTCTTAGAAATTCTTTGACGCGATTTGACTTTCCAAAAAAATAAGTCATGATTTGGCTTAGCAATTATTTCCCGCATTACGCGATTTGACTTAAAAAAACAAGCTATGATTTAGATTTGGCTTAACAATTCTTTGACGTGATTTGATTTTCAAAAAAAGAGGTCATGATCTGGCTTAGCAATTATTTTCCGCATTGCGCGATTTGACTTTCCAAAAAAACAAACCATGATTTAGATTTGGCTTAACAATTCTTTCCCGCATTGTCGATTTGCCTTTCCATCAAATACAAGTCACAACTATGGAAAAGAACGAAAGAGGGGGAGACCCATCAAAAGAACTCATTCTTTATAGTATAGATATATACTTAATTAGTGTTCAAATATTTAATATGATAGGTTAACTATATATATATATATATATATATGACGCAAAGAAACTTGCATCATCAGCAATTTCTGTTGGCCGTACGAACTTACTGCAAACAACATTATCACAACGATTTTTGTTCTTTTTGTCCAACAAGCGGGAGCTCTCGTCCGTGGGGATAAGTCAAGTTTTGCATGAACTAGCATAGATGCACGTGCGACACGCACGTGTTTTAAAAATATATGAAAATTTGTAGAAAACTTAAGAAATTCAAAAACTAACCTCAGCCTTCTGTCAACCCTCCCGAACTTGTATCTCCACCTCCTTCCCCTAGTATGTGCAACATATATCACATACGATTAAGGAAAAAGTCTATTTCTGTCCATTCAACTTTTGCAAAAGTTTGATTTTGACCATCGAACTCCAAAACCGGGTATCTTTGGACATCCAACTATCAAAACCATTCAAAAATAGACTTTTTCCTAAGATTAAAATGTCAAACATATAAGGAAAAATGTTCTTGAAGAATTCCCAAATTACAAAGAGCTAGCAATTCAAGTTTGATTTATGTCAATGTTCTCCATTTAGTATGTTGAACCTTGCAACATTTGAAAAAGAATATGCCTTTAGCATTTCTCCATCTAGGAAGAGGAATCTGAAACCATGCATGTGGAGAAGAAGTTCAATCTAAACATACATTTTACATTGCAAAATCTAAAAGTGCCAATATTATTATTTTCAACCAGTTGGTCCTAGCAAAATTTAGCAAGATCCTTCCATTTGTGATTTTATTATTAAAAAAACTAACATATCTATGCTTTCTATTCCCAGATGCTCTCGCTTAGGTTTTGAGATAATGTAACTCAATAGTTAACTTAATAGAAGTATCATTCTTTTTCACTAACAGATTACAGTAGTAAATTAACACAAATTAGAAATTGCTAGCTATAGCTATTTAGATAGAATGGAACCTCAACGGATAGAATGGTACCAGGACAGATTGAGCTTATCCAATATCCATACGGCCACAGGCATCCAGCAGCTTCCAAGCTTCCAGCTCCGGCGGCCCATCGATCTCCAACACCCCTGCGTGTGCGCGGTGAGGCGAGATTAGCTTCGGCACCCCTGCGCATGCGAGGCCCGGCGAGGCTCCAGCCACCATACGCAGTTGTTGCGGCCGCTTTGCCCCCGCTGTGGCTCCGGCGGCCGGCTATCCGCGAGCTCGATTTGAGCAACGGGACCAGAGCCTCCGTGGTCTCACGGTTGAGGAAAGTTGCGCATGCGAGGGGAGCACCAACTCGCAGCACCGCCTTGCCCGCACCTTCCCCTAGTGCCCCGACGGCCATGGAACTTGGCCACACCGGCCCGGGGAAGGTCGCTCCTCCGGCCCTCAGGCCTACGCACCGACCGCGCCGCCCGGGGGAGTTAGCCTCCGCTAGCCATGGAGCCTCGCCCCAGCGGCCGTCGCCCTGGCCGCGTCGCTCGGGGCAGCTCGCCTCCGCCGGCGTGCGTTGCTCCCGCCATAACTGCTCCATGCGCCTAGCTGTGTGTGTGCCCTCGCCGGAGGCCCGCACTCGAGCTCGTTTTCCCCGCGCGCCAGGCCGTGACGACTGACGAGTATAGTGGGCGGATAGAAACAATTCGGATCTCCGAGGGTGCGTCGAGATTTTTTTTATCGTCGCCTCATGATTTTGGGTGGGCCCAGTGGGTATGGGGTGGGTAGAAAAGGTCGCGGTGAGAAAAATAAATCATTTTTGGCAGAAACGCTCTCCAAATTGCGATTCTATGGGTCTTCCACCCTATCCGCTCCTCGAAATATATGACGGGTGGGTCCGGTGTGAGGGGTAAGGTGGACCCGAATTGGGTGAGAAAGATTTTTCAAATTATTCGATCTTTATAGTATAGATAGATCTGGACGTACCAATGGACAGTGGTGTAGTCAGAATTTTGACACAGCAGGGGCCATGTAAAGAACATGTATGTGTCTAACTTCAACTTATTAGACTACATATTTTTCTTGTGTGCAAAAAATGGTTAATATTAGCTTCACAAGCCATAATCTAGATCAATTACTAATGATCATTCAATCAATCACTAGTTTATGTGTGGTTAGTTACCTGTCTATGGCTTCCGGTCCATCAAGTTCATCTTCTCATCTCCTTCACTTCCAGCGCTTGTCTTTATTTCCCGTTAAGAGACCAATACTTGTGTCTTTATTTTTTTTTAGCTTTGAGCCATTATTGATGCTTGTGCTACTTCACGAGATCGACATGTTCATTTATAGAGACCAATACAATTGTCCCTTTCCCAAACTAGTAAAATTGTCGCACGTATTTTAAAATATATTAAACATGCACATAGTAAAAAAATACATGGTGAAAAATATTTTGATAGTTTTATTTTATAGAAAGATGTACCATGGATGATGTTTTTTAAAAAATAACAAACTTTATTTTTATTTAGTCATACCCACTAAAATTATTCAATAATAAAATCTAACTCATGTCATAATTATCTTCCTATGCTTAGTGCTTTTAGAAATTAATTTGTATTTTCTATTAAAGTTAATCACGATAATAACTCGTGCAAGGCTAAAATAATATATATTTCTCTATAATATCTCTCTATGATTTGTTCTTCCTATTATTTGATTTCTCGCATATCTTTCTTTGATGCCACGGGTTCATGTGACTGAAGTAACTTGTGGCCCTACAACGTCTATCCCCCACGGGACCTCATGCATACAATGTCGGTCGCTAATAAAGTTTGATCACGGAAGAACTTGATGATTGCATACAAGGATGGTAGTGGTGCTCAACATTGACACAGGCATAGTAGGGCTAGCAAATCCTCGCAGAAGGCTTGCTTGGTTGAAACACTGGACCATGCAACTCGAAGTTGAGGTAAGATCTCAAGTTTCCTTGAACAGATTAGTTATCAATCTGTTTTATTCGTTTTGCTAGAATTTGATAGTCACTGGTCGCGCCTTGCCGGAGTTGAGCCAGTGTTTAGCGAGCTTCTGAGTTCTTTACTTTATAGGACATACAAATATATTGTGTTTATGATTACAATCATGGAAGTTGTACAATCATCGTTTCATGTAGCTGATGCATGCTGCATGCAGTGTCGTACGTGGCAGCCTATAATTCGGTTGTTGCCATGCCACTATGTATAGTACTACGACACGTATACGGTATAGTACTGATGTACATGGACGATGCAACTGACGAGAGAGAAGCACAACACGTACAACTTCGTTCCCTCGCGCACGGGACCGTCCTGGCTGGGTGGGTGTGGGCCAGGTGTGGGCCTAATGTGGGTATGGGTGGATGGGTACGTGTGGGGTGGGTGAGAAAAACAATTCGTTTTTTCGAACGCCTACTAATCATGCGATTTTGGTCCTTTCATAGTCCTTGCACCCTATCTACTCCTAAAAACATAGCGTGAGGGGTACGGTGGACCCGATTTAGGTGAGAAAAATTTTCAATTATTTTTGCTCCATATAGTATAGATAGGAACGTAATAATGCAAAAAAATGTACAAATACAAAATAAATAGATATATCATCCAAGATCCTAGTTAAGATTTCGTTAATGAACTTTTCATACAAAATAAAGCTAAATAGTACACAAAGCTAAAATTTGCTATTTGAACTTTTCAATGCACCAATCACAACGAGTAGGGTTTTACATCACCGCAAACAAAACAAACTTGATATTTGACAGCAAGCTTGCCATCACAGTTGCATACGGCACCTCAACTTTGTCGAGAAGGATGACCCGTTAGCCCTCCAAATAACCGCCTTTCCTTTTATCAATAATGAGCCATCTGTGTTCATATCGAAACATCATCTATCAACTTAAGTTGACGAAAAAAAATATAATGCTAAAGGATCCTGTGGAAGTGCATTGTATTTACTATTAGGAAACTAAGAAGCACCTATGCTTTTGTTGTTACTGTTATGAAACTAAGAAGCACCTCATGAGCCTCTCCTGCATACCACAACCATCACCAAACAATCTGTTATAAAATTTCCTGATATGTTCATTGGACTCAAGAATGGAAAGCCGCTTGAAATGCAGTTTAGAGGAAGCAACCTACCTTTAATGTAGAACAATTGTATTTTTATCTAATTGATTGGTTCAAACCATGCATTGAGATATAAAACATGATAACCATGCTATGCGAGAATTTCGTCCATTGCCTATCCAGAAAGATATAACCTGCCTAATCAACCCTGCACAAGGAAACTGGGATAAGTAAATAAGCTATAACAGAGAACCAGCAACAACCAACATGCAAGTAGACTAAACTCAACCACTACTGGGTCACAATTTGCATGCATTTCCATCTTAGGGGAGATCACTTGGTTATTTCTTAGTCATGGCATGGCACCAATCAATCACCCACTAAGAGGGGATGACCAGGGGAGGGATATGTAGGATCTTGGACTCAACTATGTTAAGAGTACAGCTTGGACTGAGTTAAATTAGAGTGCAGCTTGGCCACACCTTTATCTCGACCGCAGTATACCAGCCACCAATACTCATTTCAAGTTTGCTTTAGCAAATCTCATATTTGCATTTTGTATAAAAGTGACACAGGAAGATGCTTATGTGAGTTGAAAACTTTTCTTTTACACATTCCCATGACCATGAATAATTCAGTCCAGCAACAAGGATATGTACTTCGCGCCTAAGAAAACTTCAAGCCCAATATGCTTAGTACCAATACTAAATCATTCTGACAAAAATGAAAGCCCATTACATTCAGTCAAATGCAATTGACGCACAGGCGAAAGATCAAGAAACATAATCAGTTTTACAAATTCAAAATGATGTTCATGGCAACATGCTATTTTTATCTGTATTGAAGTACACAAGCATTAATTTTATTTTTAGTTTTTTACATAGCAGTGTCAAAAGAATGAACAAATTTAAGTAAATGCTAATTTGTCAGCAGAACAAAGGGAAAGACAGTGCAAAGTGATGGTCACCTCGTGGGCTCTTTGGTTGCAGCAATCTGTCATTCTCCTGGTAACTTATTTATTCTTCTCCGTTATTCCAAACTCTGCACAAAAGAAAGACAAGGGAAAGAAGGCAAATGAAATCCTTAAAAATGCCAAAATGATGACAGAGCTAATCTCGCCTGATGAGCACACACTAATTGCAACTTGATGGTCACCTCATAGTCTTTTTTGTTGCAGCAATCTGTCATTCTTCTGGTAACTTATTTCTTCTCCATTATTCCAAATTCTGCACAAAAGAAAGGCAAGTGAAGGAAGTCAAATGAAATCTTCAAAAATGCCAAAATGATGACAGAGCTAATCTCCTGTAATGAGTACACACTAATTGTTTTCATTTGATTGTGAACGCATTGAGGCAATATTGTTAAGAAAATATGAACTCTGCATATAGGTAACTTTATCAAGCCACTTCCTGCTCCTAAAACGATGAGGAGTTAATTAAAATAAATTAAGCTGGATCTGTATCAGAGTAAGCAGAGAAATGAGCAATGTGTAACTGCTAAAAGATTATCTGCATCTGTATTGCGGATTATCTATTTCATTTTCCCATCATATGCAGAACCAATGATTTCAGAGGCACTCATCAGTGAACTTCATCACCAAGAAGAATTTTAGTAAAAAGAAGCATCATTACTTTTACCTACCCGTAAAACAAAGTGCAGCAAATGTGCCATCATCATCCCTGACCTGACCTTGGTCATCATGGCAAGCAGTTTTGATGGCTGCCTGGTGATCCACTTGAGTACCTTGGCTCCGTCCTCAAAACGCAGGTGCAAGCCAGCATCCAATGGGCGACAAGTAGATCGTCGGGAAGCGGGCTCTCGGTGCCTTGACGGCTCCTCGTCGGGAGCGCGGGACCATGGAGTTGCGCATCGCCGTGGACTGGAGTACTCAAGAATAAATCAGCGACGACGCATTCGAATTGGGGCGGCGGTGCGGAGGCAGAGGAGAAGGTGGAGGGGGGCACGAGGCGGAGGGTGTCAGGAGGAGGCGGCGTGCGGAGGGGGCACGTCGGCGGCGCTGCGGATTGCGCGGAGGAGGAGGCGAAAGCGGCGTGCAGACGGCGCGGTCGCGCGGGGAGGAGGCGAAGGCGGCGCAGAGGGAGAGGGTAGGGCGACGCCTCGTGGATTGGCCCGCGAGGGATGTCAGTTCCAGGGGCAAAAATAGAATTCAGGGGTGGGGTACGGGGGGCGACGGGAGTGGCGTCAAACTCGTCGGAGGAGGTCAGCGCTGCCGCTGTCTGGCGGAGGCAGAGCTCCTCCTCCGACGGCCCCCTGACGGCGGCGCGGCGAGGAGATCCTCCGTCGGGTACAACACGTACAGCTCCGTTCCCTTGCGCACAGGACCGTCCCCGCTGGGTGGGCGTGGGCCCGACGTGGGTATGGGTGGGTGGGTACGTGTGGGGTGGGTGAGAAAATTTTTTTGTTTTTGACAGAAACGTTCTCCAAATTACGATTTTTTAGTAATTCATAGTCCTTCCACCGTATCTCTACCTAATATTAAGACAAGGATCGTTTCTGCCAGGTTTTTGGTCCGTCACTTCCTAATCGACTCGTAATCTGACTTCTGAAGAAAAATCTCGAGCAAAACCGGACTGGAACCCTTGAACCGTCAGGTTTTACATAAAACCGTCATTGAACCACCCGTAGAAAACCGGAGTCGAGCTGAGGGAATAACCTCGGCAACGGAAGCACGGAGTAATCGATGGTGGCCCGGTAGCGCATTGCGGCCCAGCACGCAGCAGCAACACCAACAGGCGGACGAGTTTATTACCACCTCGCGGAGGCAGCTGGGGATGGGGAGGGGGAGTCGAGTACACGAGTCCGGCCACCTCATAGCCACAGGCTGAAGCCGAGCGCTATCCTTTGGTCTGTGACCTTGACTGTTGAGATGATATATTAATACGGAATAAAATTTTCTATTTACTATACATAAAATACGGCAAAAGTGGGATTTTTTCTGTTAGAAAACAGAATCCGTTAATTTGGTCGCCCAACTGATTCTGGTTAATTTGGTCGCCCAACTGATTCCGGTCCCGGATCCCGTCAGATTTTTCTGTTTTTTGCTGGATTTATTTGGTTACTGATAATTCTGGATGGGAATTTCCCGGTCCTGTTTACGGGATGGGAACGAAGGCCAAGCAAGTGAGCTGATTGGGCTAAGAAACAAATAGCCGATGTTTTGTCTAATTTCTTCCTTTTATCCTCCTTATTATTTTTATTACCAAATATTTTTTTGTGTTGCATATTTTTGGCATTGGACAATTTGAATGGTTACACAACTGTAAATGATTGCATGATAAATACCTTATAGCATTTCGGTTACACAAGTAAATGATTGCATGATAAATACCTTATAGCATTTCTATTTATTTATGTTATATAGCTCAAAAAAGTAATACAGTTGTCATTTTTTAATTCTATAAAATTGCAACATAATATAATGTGTTATCTAAATTTTTATGCTATTATGATTCAATGAGAGATGAAAATATTATGTGCTTTTTCACTGCACAAAATGCCATATCATAACCTTAACTATTATGTACTAAACAATTCAAATCAATCAGTGACGAACATGCACCCTGGCTTTGATATGTGCCTGATCATGGTCTTGGTCTAATGGTCTCTCTGGTCACGTATTGCTAGCCGACTTTCCATGGGGTCCTACCTGCTTGACAGTGAGTAGGGCATGATTCCAACAGTAGTTTATTTATATACGAAAATTAATTTCACTACTTATATACGAAAATACCTTATAGCATTTCTATTTATTTATTTTATATAGCTCAAAAAAGTAATACAGTTGTCATTTTTAAATTCCATAAAATTGCAACACAATAGAATGTGTTATCTAAATCTTTATGCTCTGACATTCTTAATTAATGTTAGACGGTCTGCTCCCTCAGTTATATGGTTCTAGATCCCATTGTCTGGTCTTCATTTGTGATATTATCTCCTAATGTTGCACACAATAAGGAAAACAACAAAAAAATATTTAATCAAAATAGAAAATATTTAGTCTCCCTAGGCCTGGCGTATTTTAAGACATTATAGAAAATAGTATACCACAAAAATGCAATTGAAGATGGGAATTATTGTACACAATAAGAAAATCAACACGAAAGCTTAATTATATTTAACCTACGTTTAGTCTCCCTAGGGCCTAGCACATATTGCAACATCCTGTTCCATAAAAGTGCAATCGAAGATGGGAAAGACAATAATTATGTATACAATTGTCCTATATTATAGGCAGTAGCAACAACAACAAACAATATTGTATATACTCGTAGCAACGCACGGGCATATTTGCTAGTTCACCCTTAAAAACATATGACGGGTGGGCCGGCGTGAGGGTAAGGCGGATCCGATTTGGGTGAGAAAAGTTTTCAATTATCTTCGGTCCTTATAGTATACTAGTAAGGTGCACATGCGACACACATGTGTTTTTAGAAAATTATTATTGAGCATTTGTTATTTTTTTTGAAACATGTATAGTAGTACCAATTTCTTTTATTCAACTAAGAGATATAATTTAGCACTTGTTAAGTACATTTGTAACAAAAGATTTGTTGATTACTAAAACCACAAAGTCTCACATAGGAGTATTTGATTTTCTTGGTGCAATAGTACATTCATGCAACAATGCCCTCGTGGCACACACATGTATATTTTTCACATGATAATATTTAAAATTTTGATATAATGGAACAAGCCTTTTTACACTCAAGACACAAATCTGTAAGAAAACAGATCCAAAAACAAAGCATAGGGTCAATCTTATATCTTAGCTATGCTAACCTGTAGCAGCAACTCTTGAGTATTCAAAGGTAGATCCTGATAACTGGTGCCTCAGTGCCCCTCTAAGCATTTGTGGAACCCTTCTGTTTTGATTACAAGCTGGACCTGGGGGTGCAAGCGGCTGGTTATGGCATTCATCATGCAGCTCTTCTGCGAGATTGAGACCTGCATGTAAACTATCATAGGTATGTGTGATAATGTGTGCATTAAACTAACATATGGCGGGTAATTCAAATAAATTGTGATCACTAATTTGTGGTTGAGCTCGTGCATTCATGCTTGCCTTCCATTAAATGAAGTAGCCCTAAGAATTTTTAAAAATCGGCATCGGCTGTTCACAAATGAGGGTCCAGGTGCTGCATATCTTATCTTTAGTTTTTGTGTCCAGTTGGATCTGCTTTGGGCATGCCAAGCTTCTAGAATGATTAGATTTGTTCCCGCATAACATAAGTTCTGCTAATCATGTAGCAAGCCTATATTTTTTCTGGTGTATAGCATACATCGTCATCTGTTTTGATCATCTCCTTTTTTTACTGCAGATGTGAAGTGATATGTGAAGTTGGATGAATGGCACTAATATCGTACTCTGATTGCTCGGTTTGACAATTTCGGAATTGTGTGCTCCATTCCAGCAACAAGCTAAAGGAAAATTTGAGTTAAACTGACTGGTGTGGAGGGTCAACTGCTTTTCTGATGGTGGATCAACTGATGAAGGCAGAAACTTCCTGCTTTTTTGCTAGGAAATCTTTGAGCAACAAGTCAGGTAAAAAGATGTATATATATTCTTGCTGCCAAATTACAAAGGATGGGTTGCTCATCAAGATGGTGATCATGTTATTACTGCCTGCTTGCTTCTTTTAAAAAAATTACCCATGCTGTAGACCAGTCATGCCCCTCAATTTATCTTAGCATGTATGGACTGGCTAGCACCCTCCTAAGTTTTCAAAAATTTGCAGCATTATTCACATTGCTTTCTTAGAAAGTTTCTAAGAAACTTGTCTGTTCTATGTTGCTATAACCCTTGATGTTTCCCAGCATTGGAGCAGAATAATCAAGACAATTTTCCAATGACCTATTCTACCTGTTGGCAGTACCTTGTTTTTTAAAGTTAGAAAAGAAGAAAGAATGGCATAGATAATCAGAAAGCTTTTTAATGGCCTATTCCTATTGGCAGTACATTGTTTTTTATAATGATAGAAAAGAAGAAATAATTTAATTTAATTTAATTTGTTCAGCCACTTGGATTGATTTGCTTGCTCCGAGTGTACATGACTTGCACACAACTGTTTCAAAACTTTTATTTAGAGTGAGGCACAAGTCTATTCAGTCGACTTTCCTTCTGCGGCACCAAGACTTGGGGGCTTCGTTTTTACCAGCATCAGTAGAATGGCTAAGCGAACACGCAGGTTAAATAGATGGGAAGGTTAAATAGATGGGAACAATTGAAGTAGGCACTATGTGAAAGTGATCTTGCAGGCTCAAATTCATGTATTGAATATTGATGCTTTTATTTCCTTAAATCCAAATCAGTTGAAGTTGTGATATGCTGACATTGTGCTCTTTAAAAACTTTTCTTGCTGAACAACATATAAATAAGGTTATAATTGAATGTTGGTCAAAGGGACTTACAATCATAGTTTCCATTTGAATGTGTACATCTAAAGTTGGCAAAAAAAAATATTACTAAGTTATGAGTTTCATTTTATTTTGAGTGCTTTTTTGAAGAAACACATGTTTAGGTTATGATATTCTTTTATTGCCCGGTAACAGCATGCGGGTACATTCTAGTTAATCTGATTACTATAGTTGAAGTGAGAAAGAAATATATTGTTATAAGCTGCAATAAGCAAGCTCACAAAATGAATTGAGTTAGGATAAACATTTAATTCAAATTAAAAAACACTCACATGAGCAAGGAATTAATTCGTGACCAGGGATCTGCAGCTGTTAATCTCAATGGAATACCATAGCATTTAAATAGTATGCTCAAACCAATTGCAATTTGCAACCTATTTACATGCGAAGATGACCATATGCCTAATTATCTAGAAATACACCTACTGTTTTGGGAGAGTACAGAGAAAAACCGAAAAAGGAGACTACATGGGAGGAGAGAGGATGTGAATCACCTTGGCCTGATGGGTGGCAAGCAGGCTCGGCCTAGCAGTGCAACATATGACATGCACCACCTTGGCACGATGGGCGGTATAATAGGGAATAACGAGCCAATGTATCACCTATAAAGAAAATAAAGAGCAAAAAAGTTGCCTAATGCCCTGGTGCCACCTTAAAAAGTTGCAGGCACAAATCAGAGTATACATTCTTAATCTGTTACTTTGAGTTGTCAAAAAATTGTGATAATCCAAAAATATAACCCAAAGTACAATAAAAAAAATCTAGATTGATGTCAGAAAATAAATAAACTGTAAGCGACTTTGTTGCTAGCATTACTAAGCTAAAACATGAAAATTTTAGGCTACAAGTTAATCCTATCAATAGGACCTCAACACGATGTCGAAATTGCACTTAAGTTAAGGTCGATATGAATTGGGTGTTCTGTATTGAGGACTTAAAATCTGAAACACATGCATCGCAACTTTGGCTATCCGTAGTTGAATGAAAATTTTAGGCTACAAGTTAATCCTATCAATAGGACCTCAACCTGATATCTGAAATTGCACTTAAGTTAAGGTCGATATGAATTGGGTGTTCTGTATTGAGGACTTCAAATCTGAAACACATGCATCACAACATTGGCTATCCGTAGTTGAAGTAATGAATGTTATTGTTTCATAGAAATTTCAGGAAATCATGAGAAAAGGTGTTCTAGGCAACAAAAATCTCACAACACAAAAAATCCAAATTCAGATGTGGTGGAGGGTAAAATTAAATCAATCCAACTTCAGAAGGGAACTAAAGATATATAGATAGAATTAGGATGGGGGTAAAAATCTCACATATCAGTGGAGCTTGAGCATGTCATAATTGCTGGTACTTGGTGCATCGCACAGTCTGCACCTGTCTCTTGTCTCTTCTCTACTCCTTGTGCACTGAAGGTTCCTAAAATCATATCAAAAGTCCCAAATCATTACACACGCCATGTATTTTTGTTGTACACCTCAGAAGCCCTTGAGAAGTAAAATTGACCATAATGTTGCCATCTAATTGGCCAATGCCACATCAAATAGTCAAATCAAGTAGTATGCATTTGCCACATCAAGTATTCTGCATCTCAAGTAGGAGTTAACAAAAGCAACATAGGATAATATAAATAAATCCCAACAAGTGTAGCCCCGTGATCGATCATACAAACAAATATATCAATTGGTCATGCCTGATACAATCAGTTCATTGCTTCACATGTGTAGTCTATTCACCTTCACATACAGCTTACAAGATCATTGAACGTATATGCACAGGTTGTTCGTGACTTCGTGCATCAAGTTGTTACCTTTCTCCAACGCCACCTGCCAAGGAGGAGGAGAGGACAGACTCGAGAGGGGTGGCGCCGCCGTTGCCTAATCCATCTGTTGATGGGGTCGTGTCCGCCGGAGCCGTCATCAATCTCTCCCATGGAGGGGTGCATCTGAGCATCTCAAGCGATGTGGCTCCGTGCACCCCGGGCACTCCAGCCATGTCGAAGATGGATGGGCTCGTCGAAGATGCTCACGCCCTGGAACCCTAGCCAACGTCGGTGATCAAATCCGGCCTGCGGTGGTCCTCTTTGCGCTCGTTGGTGCTTGGTGGGAAGGAGGAGGTCGGTTCGCCGACACCCGCAGAGGAGGAGGCACTGCACTCACGAGGAGGAGAAGGAGGCGGTGGCTCGCTAGTGCCCACACAGAGGAGGAGGATCCGGGTCGGCAAAGGGGGAGGCGGCGTGGGGAGGTGGGGAGGCAAGGGAGCGACACGAAGAAGGAAAAGGCAGGGCGAGGCGTGATTGACCGGGGAAAGGACAGGCGAACGTGATTGAGAGGGCCGGTCGGGACGCGTGTCTGGCCGGGTAAAATGTGCGCAGGTGGGCCAGTGGTATGCGTGGGGTGGGTGAGAAAAACAATTCGTTTTTGGCAGAAACGCTCTCCAAATTACGATTTTTTGGTACTTCATAGTCCTTCCACCCTATCCACTTCCAAAAACATATGACGGGTGGGTCCGACGTGAGGGGTAAGGCGGACACGATTTGAGTGAGAAAAGTTTTCAATTGTCTTCGCTCCTTATAGTATAGATAGATGAAAGGAGAGCAAATAAATGGGACCAAGAGCTCAAGATTGAAAAAACAAATCCTGAAAAGTTACGACGGAGAAGTTGCATGGACGACAAGTGCGTGTATGGAGCTTTTGTTTTTAATTTTTGAAGGAAGTATCATGCTTTTGTGGCCCCTGCCGGTCGGCATTCCTTGGACTTGGACGTACTAGCATCAAAGAGCTTGTCTGAAATAAAAACAGTGACAAAATGCATTAGTACGTGTAGAGAGAAGTACTCCGGTGGTCCTTAAAAAAAATTAGCACGAATTTTAAAGCATCTAACTAATTAATTGTCCCTTAATCTCGCCTGGGTTGTATTTGGACCCGGCCCTACTCGTACCGTAATTCTACCCAAGTCCAGGTCAGTCCTTCCATCTAATTTTCTTGCTCTCCATCGACGCGGAGGCTGCTGGATGGGCAGCGGTGCCTTCTGTTAGATGATAGATAATGTTTTGGTATATTTTAATTTCATATTTAAATAGATATTTTAATATTGCGGTGAGTGAAACAATCCATGTGCAAGTGTTTATGTTTAAACAACAATTACCGCTAAAACCAATATTCCAGATTTTTAGTTGTCTGAACTAAGATTTAACTGCTTAGTGGTTTGACAATGAAACACCACTACATACTTAATCATTCATATAATTCAAAAATCCACCTGTATACGATTATTTAGTTAGGGTAGAATGTGAAAAATATCTAGCTTGAATATTGTAGAATGCTCTCTTCCAGGACTATTAGTCATCTCCAAGAACACAGGGAGAGTAACAACTTTAATTTGGTCGTGGTTGATCAACCCAAACCAGTCCCAAATGACAATATGTAGATATCAGCTGCTTGTAATCTTAGATTTCCATTATTCTAGCAATATCGTTTTAATTCCATAATTAAATAGATATTTCATATTGGGTGAAACAATCCATGTGCAAATGTTCATGTTTAAACAACAATTAAACATAAACTTATTCATGATTATACAACTAATAAGCATGAATACCGCTTTAAATATTGTAGAATGTAGGCTGCACAAGAGGAAGGCTGCCTAGCCGGCCCTAGTCAGGCTCTAGCGGCTCATCCTCCTCTAGTTTTTGTCCAAACACCAATCCTTGGAGGCCCAGTCGACACGGAATAGAGCAAAGGAGGCTCGTCAGCCGGCCATTCATTCCTTCCTTGCCGAGAGCGAGCACCTAACACCTCCATCCGTGACCAGCTGCACACTTAGTGCCGGTTTAACTCAAGTCACACCAAGGATTGAGATGTCTCATGCTGCTCAAGCCTGACCCACCGAAGCTCAGAATTATGACGGCGGAACAGTCAAACGACCTTGGATCTTAGCAAGACGAGTTGGCGACCGTGAGTGACGGTAGGACATAGCTTCCTCGTGGAGCTCGGGTCATGGCCGCTTGTTCCGGTGCCCAGGTGGCGAATCGGTGAGACACTCATGTGCCAGGCTCGTGAGCAAACATGGAAGATACCTGTGTCATGGCGTGGTGGAAAGCAGGGAATTTGGGCCCCTAGTCGAAAGAAGCGAGCCATCGCGTGGAAGGTCGAGTGACGGTGTCACCCAAGTTCGATCATCACTTGATCATACGATCGTAGTGACCTCACATGTAGTGATTGAATTTGATGCGGTGAAGATGATCGCGGTGAAGACCATGAGAGGAAGTAGTTGTTCGGAGTCGATGTAGAGGAAGTAGTCGCAAAATCGATGTAGGAAGTAGTCATACGTTAGCGAGCGTCGTGTGAAGACGCTCCCAAAAATCATATCGTCACCCGAGCGGGATCTCGGACGAGGCGCAGGCTGCTCTGCAGGTCACCGCCGGTGCAAAGCGATGAATGCAAAAGAAGCAGCAAAGCAGAGGAGAGGGAGAGGTCTCCAGAGAGTAAGAGTGAATTGGTAACCGAGGAGGAGAAGAAGCGTCTTATATAGCGGCGGTAAGGGGGATGAACACGGGCGCGCGAGAGCCTGAAAATGGCAGTTAAGGAGCATGGTTGGTGGCATGCGGTTGGAGCCATAGCGCGGATTCTATCATATGTTCACGGCAGGGCTAGAAGTTTGAGCGAGCGCGCGTGGTGTGCACGCCTATCTCTTTATTCAACTTCACAAGAGGTGTAAAAGACTACCTCATAAGTTGGATGGGAGACTCAACCACCCATTTGGTATTTCTCACTTTTCCTAGCATTAAATAAATGGGCTTTAATTCTTTCATTATTGTAATAAATGGCTCTAGGCCCATTTATTCTAACAATCACCAAGAATTATAAGCCACATTGGAAATGCTCTCATCTTCCTTGTTTTGATATACCGATCTTTGCGATGGAGACGTTAAGTTGAACATCCATCGAGAACTCAAGTTACACTTATTTGCACCCGAACAATGGACTATGCCTTGAATTGCCGTTTGTGCATCTAAGCTTGGCTAGAGCCCTTTAGATACTTGGTGCACATAGCATCCGTGGGTTGGAGCTTATGGGTCACACTCACGCCTCTTCATGAGTTTTCTAGAGATCACCCAAATCTCATAGACTATGACCAAGAGTCGACTACTCATAGGTGTGTTCCTTCAAGACATATCAGTAGAACTATGTCTTTGCTTTAGAAACAACTACCTTGTTTCATGAAAGCCACTTGCACATTAAGGTATACATACTAGTTCACTTTTGAAGAAAATGCATCTTTCCATGGAAGCCTTCTAAAGGTTCTCTTCTTCGTCAAACCATAGCTTGTTTCACCATCTTAATTCACGGGATCTCCGATCACATAAGAAAGGTTACCACTATGGAAAAACTCACGTGGGTCTCAAGCCTAGTTCCATAGATGCATTATCTATCACAATACGTGATAAACCCTTTGTAAATTGATCGCGGTTCTTAGGCGTATGGATGTAATCCAAAGCTATGACACGGTGTTTCTCAATTTCTGACTTCAACCGCCTCTTGACATGCACGGATGACTTCATGTTGTCCTTTGAACTGTTCACCTTGACAATCACAGGTTTGATTATCACGTTCATTAGGATTGCGGTATCGGTTTTTCAACTATCGGCAAGTCCATTAGGAGTTCACAAAGCCACTCGGCCTCGATGGCGATCCAATCTGAGTTACGCTTCCATTGTTGACCGGTTAGAATGGTGCGCTTGCAAGACTTCGAAAGCGCCACCTCTAAGTGTGAACACATATCCACTTGTGGCCTTTAACTCATTAGCATCAGAGATCCAATTTGCATAACTATATCCCTCCAAGACTTTGGGATCTCCGGAATAGTGAATGTCATAGTTCATTGTGCCCACTAGATAGGCACATTACCGCTCGAGAACACGCCAATGTTCCTTGGGTTTGAAACAAACCTGAGTTTACTAGCGCATATGCAATGTCGGTATCGTGGCGCTAGCGATACATCGATGAACCAATGATGCGGGAGTATCTCGGTTGATCCACCATTATCCTCAGATTCTTTCTTAGAACCAAGTAGGCATCGTAAGGAGTTGGTGCGGGTTTAGAATTGCTGTAGCCAAAGCGACTTAGCATCTTCTCAACATAGTGAGTCTGTGATGTGTCACCCCACCATTTCTCCCTTTATCAGCTTTTATGTTAAGGATAACATCGGCCTCTCCCAAATCTTTCATCTCAAACTTTTGAGATAGAAAGTCTTTGACCTCCTTGATTACTTCAAGGCTCGTGCCAAAGATAAGTATGTCATCTACATACACACAAAATCACTCCTTCGCCCCCACCATAGCGATAGTACACACATTTGTCGACCGTTTGTAACAAAGCGGAGATGTCAAAGTTCTATCGAACTTATCATCCATTGCTTAGGTGCTTGCTTGAGGCCATAGAGACTTCACTAGCTTACACACCATTCCTTCTTGACCCTTTACTACAAATCCTTGATCCATATAGATCTCCTCTTCCAACTCTCCATTTAGGAAAACTATCTTAACGTCCATCGATGAGCAGAAGACCATGAGAGGCGCCGCCAAGGAAAGTAGTACTCTTATGGTGGTCAATCGAGCTGGTGAGTAAGTATCAAAGAAGTCTTCTCCTTCCTTTTGGGTGTAACCCTTGGCCACAAGTCTAGCCTTGTACTTATCAATAGTACCATCATGCCTAAGCTTCTTTTTGAGCACCCATTTGCATCCCATGGGTTTGCACCGTGGACGTTCAACAACTTCCCAAGTTCCATTTGACATGATAGAATCCATTCACTCCTCACTGCTTCCTTCCAATAGTCAGCATCAGGTGAAGAGTAGGCCTCTGCAATGGTCTTGGGAGTGTCATCCACAGGTATATGATGAAATCATCTCAAAGGATTTCTGTCCTTTGTCTCTTGCTCCTCCTAAGAGCCTCATCATTATCCTCCTCAGGATGCTCAATAAATGTAGGCTCATTGAGTTCCATCGGCCTGGTGGAGTCGTCCTTCTCGACAGACTCTTGCCTAGATGAACTTGTTTCATCTCTCATTGGAAAAATATTCTCAAAGAATGTAGCGTCTCTGGACTCCATAATTGTACCGACAAGCAAGTCAGGCACTCCAGATCTTACTACCAAGAATCTATATCCGACGCTGTGAAAAGCATACCCGAAAGACACGATCCATCGCCGTCTTTGGTCCAAGTTTACGTTTCTTGGTGATTAGCTGCTGACTTTGGCCAAGCAACCCCAAGTGCGTAAATATGAAAGAGTTAGCCTCTTCTTCTCCCATTCCTCAAATGATGTTACTTCCTTATTCTTCATAGGCACACAGTTCAGGACATGACATGTCGATTCGCCTCACCCCACCATTCCTTAGATAGTCCGTGGTTTCTAACATGGCATTCACCAAGTCAATGATCGGTTCTTTCTTTCGGCAATCCCATTGGATTGGGGTGAATAAGGCGGTGTCCTCTCATGAACAATACCATGTTCCTCACAAATGTATCAAGTCAAAAGTATTAGAGAAGTATTCGCCACCTCGATCCAACCTTAGGTGTTTAATCTTTCTCTCAAGTTGATTTTCTACTTCAGCTTTATAGATCTTAAAGTAATGTAACGCTTCATCTTTTGATTTTAACAAGTAGATGTAACAAAATCTAGTGCTATCGTCTATCAAAGTCATGAAATATCTTTTACCACCCTTTGTCAACACACCGCTTCATTTCCTTTCGCTGAGAATGAACTAATTCTAGAGGTGCCAAGTTTCTGCCTCAGCAGTCTTATGTGGCTTGCGAGTTTGTTTCGATTAAACACATACATGACACTTAGAATTTTTGAGAGGTAAACTTTGGAATTAAACTCAAACTAGCTAAGTGAATCATACAACCAAAATTAACATGACAAAGCCTCGAATGCCAAACATTTGATTCATCATTCATCACATGGTTCACAACATTATCATCGAACAATAAAGAAAAGCGGAACAAGCCTCCGCTATCATAGCCTTTTCCAACAAAGGTACCAAACTTAGAAATGATACATTTATTCGACTCAAAGACTAATTAAAACCATCTCTACAAGAGACCCCGACTAGATTCTTCTTGATGGTAGGTACATGCTGCACATTCTTCAATTGTATGGTCTTCCCAAGTGAACTTGGTGGCCGTACGGCACCAAGAACACGCGCATGGGCACCGTTCCCCATCAACAAGGAGGTAGTCCCCACGACCGTAAGAAGAAAACATAGAAATGTCGACATACATGAATATTAGCACCGGTGTCTATCCACCACTCTAGTGAAGAACACTGAAAGAACTGTAGGTAAGAAATTACCATACCCCGATGTTCCTCCACCCTCGCTAACAACCATGTTCATTGTCTTTGGAGCCTTGCGATCTTTACGATCCGGGCACTTTGTAGCAAAGTGATCCGGACTGCCACATGTATAGCAAGCACACCCCGGTTTTCTCTTCTTCTTATTAGGCCCGTCGGCTTCCTTAGCCTTGGGCGGGTTTTGTGAAGGCTTCTTCCTCTTGTTCTGGTTATTCGGAACTTGGGATTGCCCTCTGCACAAAGTTTGCGCTTGAGGAGCCGGCTATTACCTTTCCACGTTTGTCCTTTGCTCTCGCCTTCTCTTCAACATCAAGAGTCGCAATAAGGTCATCAAAAGTGAATTCCTTTCTCTTGTGTTTTAGAGAGGTAGCAAAATCCCTCCAAGAATGTGGCAGTTTAGTGATAATTGCTCCTGCCACAAACTTGTCGGGCAACACACATGGGGACCTCTTTGCTATAGTTTTCAAGCTCTTAGCTACCTGTACTTCATGGGCTGTTCCACCACAGGCGGTCTTCAACCATCACGTAGTCTAGGAATAGTTCCATTACGTACTGACTCACCGCGGCGTCGAAGCTTCGCATCTTGAGCCTCAAGAGCCTCCCAAATATCCTTCCTGTATTTCTACGAGATAGGTGTCCACTGTTATCAATCGTAGAGCGATGATGGCACCGGAGCAGTTATCATCCGATTGAATTTTTTCCTCGAGACACCCTCGGGAACTTTTCCGGTGGTGACGTACATCACGTTCATGGCGGTGAGCCATAAGGTGGCCAACTCACGCCACCTCTTAAAGTTGGAACCATCAAAAGGCTTTGGTTTAATTGCATTTGCAAAGCTAGTTGCACCAAACATATTCCTATCAACATCATAAGGTTTTTGGATTGTTAGATGATAGGCAATGTTTTGGTATATTTTAATTCCATATTTAAATAGACATTTCAATATTGCGGTGAGTGAAACAATCCATGTGCAAATGTTTATGTTTAAACAACAATTAAACATAAATATATTCATGATTATACAACTAATAAACATGAATACTAGTTTAAGAAAGTACCACATGGAAGGTAGGGTACTTGGCGTCACCCGACTTTCCGATATCACTCATTGAAGAGTGACTTCAATGGTGTAGCCGTACACAAAGTCGATGCGAGCGGATGATCGCAGGTGGAGACCGCTGGCAGTAGTCGTCGCTCGTAGTCGGCGTAGAGGAAGTAGTCGCTCGTTCGTTCGTAGTCGACGTAGGAAGTAGTAAATGCGACGGAGCGGCGATCGCATGAAGACGCTCCCAAAACCTTATCGCCCGCCTATCCCAAGCGGGATCTCGGCGGGGACGAGGTTTGGAGGCTCTGCTCGCGGTACCGTCTCTGCGCGATGCGGCGATAGGGATGAAAAGAAGCAAAGCAGAGGGAGAGAGGAGAGGTCTCACGAGCAGTAATACCTTAGTGTGAATTGGCTACCGGCGAGGAGGAGAGCGACTTATATGGCGGCGGGCGCAGGGGATGAACACGGGCGTCACGGTTAATGCGCGCCTCGCAGCAACGGTCGCGGTTAAGACTCAGTAAGATGCTCCCGCCCCGCAACACGTCCGCACCGCTCGACTCGACTCGACTCGACTCGACTGACTCACGTCACGCATACGGCCTCGGCTCGGCGGCGAGCAGCAGCGTGTGGCACGTCTATCTCCTTTATTCAACTTCACAAGAGGTGTACCGAAAGGCTACCTCATAAGTTGGATGGGAGATTCCTCAAATACCCATACGGTATTTCTCTCTTTTCCTTAGCATTAAACTAATAGATTTTAATTCTTTTCATTATTATAATAAATGGCTCTAGACCCATTTATTCTAACACCTTCGTCGCCGGTTGTCCCCGATCCAATGCGGCAACGAAAGTAGCTCTTCCTCTCCCTCTCTCCATGTGCACTCAGCGAGTCGGGCGGAGCCGTGATCCGATTTCGTCGGGTGGCGGCGGTGACGACCTCTCCGTCGTCCCTCATCACCCGACGCGAGGGTGGCAGGACATCAAGGCGAAGGTGCTCCACGACGCAGCGATGAGATCCTGGTATGTATCCCCTACCCTCACTCGTTCTAAAGATGATCCTGTCGGTGATGGAAATGTTCAGATAGATACAAAGCGAGCTGCGATGGAACTGGAGGCCCAATTCCTCGCAACATGGTACAATTGCTGGTGACAGATGTTAAATTCATCAACATCAACTTTTGGTTTGACCAACTATGAACTTCATATTTCAATATCAGTAATCCTGCAGTCGTTGTGTCATTTTTTGAAATTTCTCTTAAAAAGGTTGTTGCTAGAGTGCTAGTAGATCAATGTTGATAACATTAAAAAATTTAGTCATCAGGATTGTGGTTACAACCCACATGGCACATCCCATGACGGATACAAATGGTGAAGTTGGACACTACAAGGAATTGAACTTTAATCTTGAGGCCAACCAAAGATATCAATTCAGAGAAGATGATAACATATTGTCGAATAGAAATTTATCATCAGTGGTGATAAACATATGGGTGGAAAGAGAATTGTAAGTTTTAATGAAAAGCTGCATAATTTCATAAGTTGATTATCAAAGTAATGCATCATATTGTTTCATGCCAATCCTAAAGAGAACAATTCATGCATGCAGACAGTGTAGTGTTCCTTTAGTATTCTGTCCACAAAGTATAAAAGATTTAATTTATGTTGATCCAAACTGATTGGATGATATGGGCAGATCAGTTTGATTGTACTGACGGTAAGATTCCTCCACTATTGTGATAATTTCATTTTTGGTTTGTTCTTCTTTTCGAAATTTTTAGTTTCTGCATTTTGATTTGTTGTGCAGAGTAACTAAAGGAAGTGAAACCTCAAGAGAAAATGAAGGGGAACTGAGGGAAGAGATGTCAAAATGTTGTTCATCGACATCGATTTTTGTTTAGCCATCGACAAAACAGCTTTGCGCCTACTTCTTGTACTACTTTGTGACGATTAGGTGGTCTGACCATTGAACGCACATGTTTGAATTTCTGTTTATAACCATATCTATACAAGTATAATAATGTGCATGTTCATCGACAGAAGAACTGATTTCATGATATTTGGGTATCGGCTATGGGAAATCATTGTATATTGTCCATGAAGCAATAATGTCATCTACTCTGTATGTTTTCACCTGCCAGAGTTTCTGTTGAAGTATTTTGCGAAATGACTAAACAAGCAAGGTCTGATAGTATTGGTGGTTTTAATGTACACAAATGTTACAGATAATGCAACCCATAACCTAATCTTGCCACACAAACAACACAACAGCTATGGAGAACCTGCACCTCCTATTCTATGTTCCATGCCAACACACACACGTTCCTCTTTGAAAGCGAGAGTTGCCATGGTCATCTTCAAGTTAACAGGTCCTAAAATGCACATGGATAGTATTAAGCTTGGGTTACAAACCGAAATCAACAGCAGCTGAGCAGCCATTGATGTTTCAGATTCCAACACAAGTTCCTAGCAGATTCCAACACAACAATCTGAACTAAAAACTTCCTCAATGTTTTCTAATGAACCAAATCTCTTAGTATCAAATAGAGTTGTAATAAGGTAAATATCTATCTCTAAAACAATATTCAAATGAATCCAGTTAATATCCGTAACCATAGATATAATCAACCAATTCTGTAGATGTCAAATGGAGTTGCAACAAGCCAAATCTTTGTGTCAAATACATCCAGATTAATCTGATCTATCACTTAGAAGAACGAAAAAGAATGTCACTGAAAAAGAACGGAAAAGAAAGATGATGAACTTTATGCAACGCATGCCACAATAAGCATGCATGAAAAATGGTAAGATACTTGCTAAAGAATAATAATACATCCCATCTTCACTTCCATATTACCTTACCGATAAGGTTATTTTTTACTAAATTTGAGAGAGTCAATCATCTGCTTGGAGTCAAAGAACTTGATTTTCATCTTCAGAGTCTCCAACTAGCAACATACACTCTTTCTTTAGAATAATTTGAAATTGTGAGGCAATCGAACATGTAACTGCACAAGACTTGCAAAATTGGATCATCCTATGCTAATCACACTTGAGCTACTCACAGAAGCCATTTCAAGGCTAGTTCTAGTAGAATGATAAATTTGAAGGGAACTGAAACTGTAATAGAAATTTCATACCAACCAAAATTTAAATGCTCAATCTAAAAATTGTATCTCATTTTTGCCATGTCTTCTGTACTAAAAAAATTACAAAAGCTGAGGGTGTATGTGCTGCTGCCCTTGCTCCAGTCGGTCTGCGGTGTGGCAAGTCGACGGATTAGGAAGAGTTGGCCGCCGTTGCCGCCGCCGTCGAAATCTGACTCCGGGAATCGCAAGTTTACGGATCAGGGAAGGGTGACCGTCGTTGCCGCAGCCCCGCCGTGGAAATCGACTCCGGGAATCGTAGGTCGACGGATGAGGGATAGGCCGCCGCCGTTGCCGCAGCCTTCGTCGTGCACCACCTTCGCCGCCGTTGCCGCCGCAGCCTCCGCCGTCAAAATCGGAAGGGGGAATTCCCGCTCGGTGCGTTGCGTACAAAGACCGACGAGAGCCTCAACCGCCGCCTGTGTGAAGAGCTCAGAAGCCGCCGCCGCCGCGGTTGCTCGGTGCGATGGAAGAAAAAAAATGGCGAGATGTGAACGAGAGATTCCCGCACGGGCAGCAATAGGAGTCTCTGGGCTAATGGATTGGATGGGCCTCGGGTAGGAGCAAGGGTATGGCCGGGCCCAAACTGAACCCAACTCGGAAATTTAATTAATTAATTAATTAATTAATTAATTAATTATCAACTGCTTTAATACCTGTGCAAATTACATGGGAAGGACCACCGGAGCAAAACTCACGTGTAGATTGGACCAAACCGCGAGGCACTGTCTTTTGCACGTGATGCACAGACCAGGCATATTCAGGCCCCCTTTGACACCAAGGAAAAATATATGAATTTTGGAGGATTTGGATCCTATAGGAAATTTTGCTTTGAAGACATTTGGAACAAAGGATTGAATTCCTACCAATCTTATGAAATTCCTAAGGAATGGCTTGTTCCATAAGAATTTTGGAGGAAATCTAACATGAGGTCCAACCTTTTGGAAAATTTTCTTTGGGTCTATCTCTCTCTTCTCATTCCTTTATTTTTCCTATGTTGCATCCAAACATTCCCCCGTGTTTTCCTTTGGGACTTAGCAGATTCAGATAGTGTGGCCTGCACCTATTCTACATAAGCAACTTATTGCATTTATGGTTTTTTCTTATCTTTCATTAGTAGTTGTTGATGACGTGGTCGAAGATGTTGATCATCCAATCACTTAAAGGTGCTCATAGAATTAGGAACGGTTTATGTTCATGAGGTTGAGTATTGTATTTGAATTTTATTATTATTATTGATGGTCCTACTAACACTAGTAGAGACGGAGCCTTTGGTACGCCCATTTAGTCCCTGTTCAACTTTTGAGTCGGGACTAAAGGGGTTTCGTGAACGTGGCCCGAAATGGGTGCGTGGGCCACCCCTTTAGTCCCGGTTGGTATTACCAACCGTGACAAAAGAGGAGGCTCCCAATGACTATCTGTAGCAATGATTGGCGCCAGACTTTAGTCCCCGGTGGTGTTACCACCCGAGACTAGCTAAAGGGTGCCCCTTTAGTCTCGGGTGGTAACACCACCCGGGACTAATGGCCGGTGTCCATATAAACACCGTACATTCTCTGCCACTCGAGCCATTGTTCATCGTACCGACCCGAGCTCAAGTTCCTCCTCTCCATGGCGCCTCAAGCCTAGGGTGTTGCTACGAATTTTTTTCATTAATTTGTGAAGATTTCTCTCCTCCAAAGTGTTGGCAAAGTTTGAATCTTCATCCCTTCATTTGTTGTGATTAAATTTTGTTTTATGGTTTAGAGATGGAGAAAATAGAAATTTTATTTTCTAGCTAGGTAGGAGGAGCTAAGAGATGAGATTTTGTATATATACTTTAATTTAGAAAAATGTAGTGAGGATGGTACTACCATTGTTCCTTCTTTCATTAAATGTTTATTAAGCATTCTCTTTTTTTCTTATTTTTCATAGAGAAAATTGAATTTTACTTTTACATATAGTTTATATAAAATATGCTCATAAAGAAAATAATAGACATAGAGAAAATGTACTAGCTATTTCCATTCTTTTAGTGTTTACAAATTATTTTATTTCTAGGTAGCTATAGGAGGGAGTACAAGATGAAATTATTTTATTAAGTAGTTTTTTATTTTTATATAGAATAAATTTAAGCATTCTCTTATTTTTCTTGTTTTTTGATAAATGCGTCCTATCACTGGCTAGGTGGGGGCTGTAGCTCGGTGACATTGGACTGTAGCTAGATAGTAGATGTAGGGTTGTAGCTTGGTGATGTAGTACTGTAAGTGGGAGAGTCAGGTGTATATGATGGTGAGGTGAGACTGTTGTAGTTCCCAGAGCATCAGGGTCGTCTGAGTTGTTGGTTCATAAAGTTTATGTACATTAATAATAGTGTTGAATTCTATCCCCTTATGTTTTTCTTTTTATGCATATAATTCAATCTGTGTAAACTAACTCTACTTTTTATGAATATTATGTGTGTTATTGTCGGGGGTCTATACCACCAACGAGTAAATTTCTATCGATCGTGTGTTGGACCCGGATGGTTAGCACAAGAGACACGACGATGTATACTGGTTCGGGCCTCTGGAGAGTAATACCCTACGTCCAGTCACGGGTGGTGGTGTTCTTATGCCAGGAAAGTTTGCAGTAGGGGTTACAAATTGGTCGGGAGCGGGTATCGAGCCCAAGTCGCTGGGGTGTAGCTCGTGCTACGTGAGAGTGTGGTGAGTGAGTGTCGAGCCCCTAAAATGGTTGCCCTCCTCCTCCCCTTTTATAGATGTAAGGGCGAGGGGCAAAAATGGGATACAATAGATGTGCACTTGCTCTGATTTGGGACGTCTTTTCCCATGTCGGCGTCGGAGGGCATTGAAGTGTGCTGAATCAGAGCGTAGCAGTTGGTGCGGGCAAGACAGTGATTCCGGTACTTGGCCGCGCCTTTTCCGGGCTCTTCCATGGGTGACTTGGCACCGTTGAGTGTTGATTAGGCCTGCCTCGTTACGGCAGGGGTGTAGGTAGGCGCCGCCCGTAGAGGGTCATTGAGTACCTACTCTGACGGGGTGGCGTGCCACATAGCTCGGACGGGACATCGCGTTGGAGGTCGGCGCGCCTGCTCCGTTCTGACTCCCGCCGAGTCGGCCGCCCACGTGTCCTGCCAGCTGGTGTGTTTTGCATGCCATGGAGAATTGGGGCCTTGCGTGGCGTCGTGGGAGAGTTCGAGCGCCGAGGCGGTGCCACGTTCGTGGTGGGGCCCCTTGCCTCGTGCTCCGACCTTCACGCGTGGGCCCAGCCTCAGTCGGAGACGGAAACCACTCGTGTGAGCGGGTAGTCGGAGGCGGAGACTACTTGTGCGAACCGCCAGCAAGTCGGAGATGGGGTGTCTTGTCGGTGAGGGCCTTAACGAAGACCTACTTCCTTCCTTGTCCTGGATCTTAGTCTTGATGCTGTCAATGGTGTCCGAGGACTCAACCTCAAGGGTGATAGTCTTGTCGTTTAGGGGGCCCTAATCCAAGCCCTCGTCAGTTATTTTGATTTGGATATAGTTGGAGGTAACAATATCATCATCAAGTGGCGTTGGTAATGGCCATGGCTGTGGCATAGTCAGTCGTCGTGGCGGCCGTGGTGACCATGGCTGTGGTCGTGGCCGTGGAGGTCTTGGTGGCGGTGTTAGGTCCCTTCACCCCGGCATACGCATCATCTTCGAAGCCCCTGCACCACTTCGCCGGTGGTTTGATCTTCACCAGCAACTCCAACGCAGAGGTCACTCGTTTCCGTGCTGCAGGACTTAGTTGTAAAAAAGATCTCTTTTGAGGTCTATCAGATGTTTAGATCTAGACAGCCCATAGGGGGGTTAACCCCGGTGGTTTAGTTGTTCGGCGAGGGGGAATCTAAGGCTAAGAACTCGAAGGTTGCGCACAAGCACACGGAACACAGAGAACACGGCGAGTTTATACTGGTTCGGGCCTCCGGAGAGTAAAACCCTACGTCCAGTTATTGGTGTAGATTGCTTGAGGATTGCGTGATTGTACAAGGGGTCGCCCTGCCCGCCTTATATTGGCCAGCGGACAAGGTCGGTTCCCAGACTCCTGGTCGGTTACGACCAGGAGACCTAAGTCTAGTTGATTACATCACTTGCCATATCCGTCGATCTGCTTGGTCGGGATCCACCGATGTCTTGTCTTGTACGCCAAGTTTAGGATAAGGTCATCGGAATCTTGGAAGGTCTTGAGGGAGGTCGTGTGGGCCGCCAACTAGGTCGGTTGGGCCCACCGTCGGTCGCGGGTCTTCGGTAGGCGGACCCACTTGTCGGGGATGGCCGTGAGCACGGTCGGTGGGGACCCGGGGTACCCATGTCTCACAAGCCCCGAGCGAGGGGCGCAGCGACCTTAGGGAAGGTCATGACGAAGTCGAGAGCTTTCGATGTGTCGAATAGCATGCACGCCGGTCAAAAGAAAAGAGCAAATCAACTTTGCTACCGAATTGCTTGAAGTCTTGCCGAATCTAAGAGAGGTCGAGTGACGACCTATAGGAAGCTGTGCTTTCAATAGATCGAAACGACGATGAAAATTCAGAGGGCATCAAGGATGCACTTGTAGAGTAGTATCCGAGCATCGTATGCGTGATGGCCAGATGATGATCCAAAAAGAAAGAGAAGAGAAGAAAGTAGGTCAGTAACGACGTGATGAGAAACAGTGTTTCCAAATGTCGGTAGACGACGAAGAAATCAAGAGGGCGTCAAGACGCCTCGAGAGTAGTCCCCAGCATTGAAGTAGCAAGATGGCTGGTTTGATGCTCAAAGAAGAGAAGAAAACTTGGTCACAGTCTAGATCGAACAAAATGTAGAGGCACCCAGATCTCCCAAAGATGGCTGCAAGGAGTCCGCAGAGCGACGGAGGCCTGTAGGCAAGGCCAACCTCAAGAGGCCTTCAAATCAATAATGTCCAGTATCCGGGGATACCCAGCAGGATCTTGAAAGGCGCATGAAGAGGTCGTCAATTATATCGCAGCTGAAGTTGTGATGTCTGGAGCCATTGCTGACGAAGTTATGAAAATATGTAGATCTTGATCTAGTGGAGTGTAGAGACATCCAGATATCCTACATAGTTGCAGAGAGTCTGGCAGGGCCACTCGAGGCATGCCGACCTTAGGAAGGTCTCAAATCAAAAAGCGCCCAAGCACCTAGAGATACTTGGCAGGCCATTAGGCGCACCCCTGTGGAGGCCTTCATTCCCGACGAAAACTGGGTGTCCGTGTCAGGCAAGGCTACAAGAGCACACGACCTCGTGAAGGTCACGATCCGTGGCGCCCAACTAGGTTGGCAGAGCCGTAGGCATACTGAGGTATTGCAGGACCTAGGTATTGAGGCACACCGACCTCAGGGAGGCCATCTTGGTGCCCAGACGACCAACATAGCTATCAATCATCCAATGGAGCCATAGTACTAAGGTATTGACGACTTAGCAATAGGCACACCACCACGGGGCCCGACGAAAATCAGACGTGAAGCTTTTGATCTCCGTGCGCCTGACGGATCTCAGGCAGAGTAGCAAGGCACGCCTACCCCGGAAGGTCTTCAACCGAACCTACGACCATTCTGCTCAGGAAACAGAAATATAGGATGATTGGAATAGGTTCGTTTACATGCAGAGCCATAGCGGGTGCACTAGGACGCGGAGCCTAGCGGGTGCAATAAAAACATAGAGTCAGAAGAGTGCGTTGATCATCGCCGCCATGTAATAGTAGTGAGGCGCAGGGCCCTCGACATAGGGTCGCTTTGTTTGTTCTCAGACCGCTGGTCACGGGTCAACAAAGTGGTCGAAGATTCTCTTGCCACCCGTAAAACGACAAACCGCCCACGAATCAAGGTGTATCAGAGCCATGTGATGCGCAAGGCTCGTGCATCATTGATGCACTAGCGACAAAGATGTCGCGAGGCGGAAAAGACGCCGCCTTTAATCATGCACATGTCTCGCAGCCCTCTCGACCACGTGGTGACAAAGTGTCATCGCCGCCGCCGCGAAGGTCCGGCTTTGCTATAAATAGCACCATAAGGTCAAGGAGGCAAGCACCGAGCATTGTTGAGCTATGAAGCCAGCAGGTAGTATTGAGGCCATGCCATGGGCATGTGTCCGCCCACCGATTGTAGGATGCGGTTTGTAGAGGCTTGAGCTAGAAGAACTCTTAATGTAGGCAAGACACCCACTCTTGTACCTCGCCGAGGAATCAAGGAGAGCTTGAGGTGATTCTTGTAGAGGCCCGAGGTGAAGGTAAGTCTTTAGGGATCATGTGATGCTCGAAGGCTTGTGGTCCACCAAGAGAAACAGCTCGTGTTCCATTCCATAGGCACAGGCGTGCTGCTATGTGCTGCGTGTTGTTCACGCAAGGCCACCATCGAGGTCCCGAGGCTAGAAGAATTCTTGCGACATGCTCGGCTGTAGCAGAGTACACCTCAAGGATTGCTCTAGGTAGATTAGGTCTTCGAGTACGTTTGTATTTTTGTGACGGGTTCTGGATCCAATAAGGTCACAGCGACTTGTGTACCTTGAAGTTCCTGTGTAATGTTCGCTCTCTTCTATCATGTAATGGTCGTTTTGAAAAAATTATTCATCAATGACCTATAGTGATGGAATTTGGGGGCTTATCGACCTCATGGAGATCGAATGTTCCGTCAGGACGACCTGACATTTTACTTGTACTCACGACCTAAACTCAGGGCATAGGTAGCCAGACTATCCGTTGAATGCATATAGCCGTTGGCGTAAAATCCGGCGAGATCATCTCGCGAAATTAGCGGCACATAGCCGCTACGGCGAGCTCCTTGCATCGTAAGCATCCGCATGGCACACCTGGTGGGGCCCTTATAAAAATAAGGAGCGGCGTTGACCGTCCCTTTCCTTCTCTCTCTCGCCATCTCCAATCTCGCACGCCGACGGTCCCGCCTAGCCCTCCGCCTAGAGTCCTCGACCATCTCGTATGCATCACTGGCCGCTCCGCCATCCACGCGCCTACTGCATGCATCAAAACCCTAGTGAACTTTAGATCCAAAACTTCGTCCCAAGAAATGGCGTACCCGCTCCTCGGATCCTTGACCCTGACGGTAGGGAGCCCTCGGACAATGACCAAAGGCGGTGGATCGCGGGCTCCCGAGGCCCAAGGAGGAGTGGCGCACCAGGCCTTCCCGACGGAGGCGACAAGGAGCGTGTCGTCTTCGCTTCCTTCTTCGAGCGTGGGTTCAACATCCCGCGGCGACTTCTTCGAGGTCTCTTCTACTACAAACTAGAGCTGGTACACCTCGTCCCCAACTCCATAACCGTAGTGTCGTCGTTCATCCATTTTTGTGAGGCATATCCGGGATAGCGCCCACTTTCCTCTGGCGACATCTCTTCAACGTCAAGTTCACCATCAAGCGTACCGGTGTTGTGGGGCGTGATGTTACGCTTGAGGTTCAGGTCTCGTGGATGAAAGACCGGACAACACCGGGTGGAGGTCGGAATGGTTCTACATCGCCGATCAGCGGTCGGTGCTCCCGAAGCAGGCACAAGCCCAGAAGATCTAGAGTGGGACCTGCGCTGTCCTCAGGTGGGACGATGTCAAGGAGGTGCTTGCCCTGCGCGACCTTAAGGAGAAAGGTGTGGCGGAGGCTCGGTGGCGAGGTCTGTTCTCGTCGTCTCGATCCAACCAATCAAGGATCGGGTGCATCCGGCATACGAATATTGGGGGCAATCAGACCCCACTCGTGAGGTCAACTATAAGGTCTCCCAAGAGGAGATGGTGGCCATGGTGTCGCAGATCTACACGGCATACACGAGGCGAAGTGCCCAGGCGTATTCTTAACCCGACCTGACCTGTAAGTCCCAGGGTCGTTTGGCGTTTTGTCGTTTATATCAATCTTACTTGTTTCTGTTTCTTGTCGAGTTGTTGCAGGTTCGAGAGCGCCTACCAAGAGGTGAGCCTCGTCGGAAGTGAGGGGCAAATAGCCTCCGGCTGGTGCTGGAGAATTATGAATCGATTCATGCGGCTGATGAAGATACCCACCGAGGTCGGTGACAATGTGGCGAGCCGAGCAGCAAGCGCCACAAAGCCCCGCAAGACAAGGGCAACACGAAGAAAGCGCCGACCACACAAGGTCGCCCGAGGCAGCCAAGACCGCCAAGCTTGAGGCGACAAGAAGAAGAGGAAGAGGAGGGCGAGCCCTCCGGTGGTCGACGAGCGACAATTCCTACACCTTTGACTAAGGAGGTCGACGATGAAGATGAAGATGAAGCCCGATGATCCGCGGTTGAAGATCGTCGAGGAGGTCGTTGAGTCCCGCGGCCAAGAGGCGCGGAGTTAGAAGCGAAGACAAACGAGGCGACGACCTCGATGAGGGAGGCATAGCGACGTTGGGTGCGCAGCGAGGATGCTGTCGAGTTCGGCCCTTTAGGCGAAGTTGCCCCGACCACTAGTAGGTAAGATCGTACTAAATTTGCTAATATTATGGTCTTGTATTGTGTTGATGAGGATTGTAGGTCGGATCCAACCTCGAGCCTTGGGTGCTCGTCATTCACCGGACAAGGTCGTCCGACCATGAGGTCGGGACTTGGCTCGGATCGGACGCGGGACGGCTCCTCCGCCCACCGTGGTGGGACAGATTCCGCGGCGACATCGGGCGTCGTCTTCTCCGCCTATTATCGACGCGGACCCCATCAACTCGGTGCCAGCCATCGAGGCCCAACGCGACCCGGATCGAGTCGCCGAGAACCGGAAACAACCGTGCGTGGGTTCGACGTGAGGGCCATTTGCGGCGAAGACATTGATCGGACCACAGGGAGGATATATCTTCGAGGATGACGAGGATATGAAGTCTGTCCGTAGTGCGATCTTGACTCTCAACCAATCTCTCACGGTGAGCCGCTGTCTTTGAATTGGATAAATGACTTGTTTTCTGGATGTAGTGACGACCGCTTTTTCGTTGGCGATCGTGCGAGGGCACCGACCAGGGGCGCGCCGAGCGGGTGGTCCAGCTTGAGCAGAGCTCGAGCAGCCGTGAGGACGGCGGCGGACAAGAAGAAGCTCGAGGACAAGCTAGCCGAGGAGAAGCATAAGACCCGAGAGGCCAACTCGTAGTTCAACGCCGCAAACATTGGTAAGATCGACTTTCTTACAACTTTTCCCACCATTGCCTTGTCTTTGCTAAGAGGCTGGACCTCGGGTTTTTGTATATTGCAGATTTCCACAGGCGAGAGGATGACCTCAAAAAGGAGCTGAAGAATACTAAGGAGAAAGTTCGAAGCTTGGAGGTGAACCTCCGGAGGAAGTTTGAGCAAGAGCAGTGATGAAGGACACCATAGGCAGAGTTGTATCTCAAAAGTTGGCTTATGAGAAACAAGCTCGAAGGGATCTGGAGGTCAGTCTTGAGGTAGCTTTGAAGGCACTACAAAATGACCAGGTGATCATTGCAGGGGCAAGAGGTGGAGCTTAACGACACGAAGAATGCGCCAACTTTGCGATGGACATATTGGCGCAGTCGAGGGGGAGGAGCCCAAGACTGCTATCGACCGTCTTCTGGCTGCGCCCGAGAAGCTGCTCGACCTCTTGAAGGCAACGAGCTTGGCGGCGGCTACGAGGCATTGGTCGGTGAAGTGAAGTCTCACTACCCGCGTTGACATGGTCAAGGTCGGAAGGCCGACGACGAAGATCCCAAGGTCGTGAGAGCTTGAAGTGCGTGAAGCCGCTATGGCGGTAATGGGCGCCATTGACTATGAGAGGCGGCGGGGAAGAGTAGTCATAGTCTTCTTAGCTGTACCCCTCCTCTTCTAGTCATGTAAAATATTACTTGACAACTTTCTTTTGCCCTGCATGACATACTTGCTTTGTGTTTGCGCGAACTTGGTAGCCTTGAAACAATGTGTCGTTGTATTCAAACCACTACTCACGGAGGTTGGCTTACCGACCATCACTCAACAGGAGACTTACGTGTGACCGGTGCGCGGGAAGGAGTCTAGGACTCAAGTTTTGCAACCTTTATGACCAAGCAGGCTCGCAACAACACAAAGTAGGTAGTCATGAGGGACGACGTCCTCAGGTCGATCAACCCTTATGTTGGCTTGAGCCAAGCCCCCGAGCATGTCGAGGGAGGGAGAGAATTTAACCCCGGTCTTTCGACCTTTGTGTTGGCTTTAGCCAAGCCCCCGAGCGTGTCGAGGGGGAGGGTTCATGACATGAAGGAGGAGAAGGTAGGGCTCGAGACACACGGATGGCTTGAATTAATATTTATTAAACTGAAAAAGTACAAAGATGAGGAATACATAGTTGTAATAAAAACTATTCTCTGGTAGAATGTCGTAGGTGCTCCACGTTCCAAGGGTTGGGTCGCCTTGCCCGTCGCCCACCGGAGGCGATATGTAGATGGGTGATGACGGTGATGATGAAGGGTCCTTCCCAAAGGCGGATAAGCTTGTGCATGCCGTCGGTCTTACGGATCGCCTTAGGACTAGGTCGCCAGCGTTGAAGGAGGTCTCCTTGATCGTTGCGATCATGGTACCACGGAGTTCTTTGGTCGTGACGAGCTTGCCTCATAATAGCCATTCTCGCTCCTTGAGGCTATCGAGGTGACACGGCAGTCTGCTCGCTTCTCCCTCCTCGTAGAGCTGTATGCGTGGAGCTCAGAAGGTGGCGTCGGTGGGTAGGATGGCCTCGGGCCGTAGACCGGGAAGAAGGCGAGAAGCCCGTGGCGACTAACTTGGGTCCTTGGGCCCCAGGTTACATGTGGTAGCTCGGCTAACCACCGGGTGGCGTCATCAAAGATCGATCTTTGAGAGCTTGAAGAACCATGCCATTCGTTCGACTGGCCGTTGCACACAGGGTGGGCGGCCGAGGAGTAGTGAGCGTCGATCGTGTTGTCTTGGCAAAAATCCCAAAAGCGAGACCACTGTGAAGGCCGTCCCTAGGTCGGTGATGATCTGTTGGGCACAAAGGCGATGTGTTATGTCTTGCATGAATTTTGCCGCTTCTTCGGCGTGACTTTTGCGACAAGTCGGACTTCAATCCACTTGGTGAATTTGTCGGCCACAAGGATATACATGGCAGGAGGCGGTTCGGAGCGGACCCACAGTCGAGGCCCACATGGCGAAGGGCCAAGATGGGGTGTGCGAGGGCCTGGTGGCAGGGTCTTCTTGTTTGGCAAAATTGGCATCCTTTGCACCTCTTGACGAGGTCTTTAGCGTCGAGACATGGCCGTGGGCCAGAAGCGGATCGATACGCCTTGCAGCAGTTGGCGGATGCCGTGGCAGCCACACTCACCGCCATGAATCTCGGCCGAGCTGGAGACCTTCGATCGCAAGATGCACTTCATCAAGGCGCTAGATGGGCGGCTTTCTGTATAGGTCATTACCAATCCGCGGCTCGATGTCCCTCAACACCGTCGGTGCATCACACGGCACTGGGTAGGGCCCGCACCTATAGGGCCGCCGCTATCAATCGGCGTGTCGGTGAAACCGACCCAAGGAGCTGACCTACAACCGCCTCAGGAGTAGTGATCAGGGTCGTCCAAGTCCATAGGCGGTGGATCACAGGCCAGCCGCACTGGAGATACGACCGCACCTCCTTGCTCTGACGACCGCAGCCCTCTCGCCTACACAGTACCCCTCCTGCAGCCACCACCACCCACCGGGGCTATATATAGTCCCCGGCACTTCATAGAAGAACACACAAGGTGTATAGAAGCAAGTGGCGGTGCCCTACACAAATTAATACTTAGAGAGTAGGGAGAGAGAGTTGAGTGCTGGAGTAAGAAGTCGAGTGCTTCTTCCTCTTTTGTACCTTGGTGCAAGCTACTAAGGTCGCCCACACACGGGATACTTTGTAAGTTCGGATTTGTGAGTATCTAAGTCTCAATTCATACTCTTGCTTGCTCTTTGGTTCTTCGATTACTGCTAGTAGTTCGCTTATCGTGATTGCTTTGCTCGACGCCGAGTAAAGTAGTGCTTGGTTAGTGTAGACGCGTGTCTAGACTCCCACCTTGGAATGCTTCTGATCAATAATAGTTGTGGTACCCTAGGGAGGTGACAGCTCCAGACGGCTTTGTAGTCCACCACATTAGTTCGTGTAGGAGATACGACATCGAGCCCCTTCTCATCCCTTTCGTGGCTCTTTTCCTCTTGCCCCGACGAGTGACGAGACTTGATTTGATTCTACCGTGACTCTCACGAATCCTTGACTTCCTTAGGTAATCCCCTCTCTACCTGAAATCACCACTTGCCTCTTTACCCTTCGTCGTCATATCCCCCGAGCGGATTAGTTCAGTTCATTACACTCTCATTCCCCATGGAAATCGGGCACTTGGAATACTCCCGTGAAAGCTACAACGGTATCCGTGGCGCTATGGATTTATCTGTGATCGTATGTATACCAACAGCTTTCGCATCGCTTTAATTTAGTAATGACGTAAGAAACACCAACACCTTTCTCGTCGAGCTTGCTGATGAAACGACATAGAGCCGCCATCATACCTGTGAGCTTGATGATGTCTTTCTTGCAAGATGGCTTGGCCATGTTGCGTATTGCATCGATCTTCATGGGATTTGCTTTGATGCCCCTGTCCCACCATGAAGCCGTGAGCAATCCCGGAGGGGACAATCAAGACACACTTGGCTCGGTTGAGCTCCACCGATATGCGAGGTTGGAAAAGATCTCGGCGAGGTTGGCGATGACCTGATCTTCCTCGATGGTCTTGACGACCACATCATCGACGTAAGCTTCTACGTTTTTCCCGATCTGTGACTTCAGGCACTTTTGTATCGCCTTTTGGTATGTTGCTCCAGTGTTTTTGAGGCCGAAGGTCATGACCTTGTAGAAGTAGATGCCATTGGCGCAGGAGCTTTTGTCTTCATCGTCATGATTCAAGGCTATCTGGTGATAACCTGAGTAGCAGTCAAGGAAGCACAATAGAACGCTACCAGCCGTGGGGTCCACGACCTGGTCGATGCAAGGAAGAGGGAAAGGATCTTCTCGGTGCTTGTTGAGGTCGGTGTAGTCGATACACATCCTTAATCCTCCGCCTTCTTAGGTACAAGGACCAGGTTTTAGCCAAACCGGTGTTTACATTCACGGATGAATCCTCAGCTAAGAGCTTGCACTTACTTTCTATCTTTCGCAAATCGCCGAGCTTTTGCTTGATAGGTCGCAAGTGCCTTGCTTACTTTAGGGCGTGCTCAGCCTCCTAGGGACACCGGCATGTCTGACGGACTCCATGCGAAGATGTCGGCGTTGTCCTTGAGGAAACCGTGAGCGAGTTCCTATTTGGGATCGAGGTTGGCCCCGATGGTGACTTCTTGGACGTGGTGCAGGCCGAGGCAAACTTTCTTCACAAAGCAGATCGGGGTCCAAGGCGGGCGTGGCGCTGCTCGCACCTCCGTAGTAGTATAGTCGATCTTGGCGACTGAGCGCACCATGACCGTAAAGCTTTACACGCAGAGACCTTAGAGAGGTCGATAGTGTCGCTTCCTCGCAGCTTGTAGGAGACCATGATGTCATCGTGGACGGAAAGGATCCCGCTTGCGCCATCTTCATGATGAGGTAGGTGTGATGTGGTATAGCCATGAATTTGGCCAACATAGGTACCGAGGATGGCATGGTAGGAGGAGCGGAAGTCCGCGACCTCAACGCCTGTGCTGCGCGAAGTTTTCCTGCTTGTCAAGGTGACCGCAGCATACACGACCTATGGGGTATCACCACGTGAAAACTCACTTTGGTAACGGGCATAGATTGCCTTTCAGAACGCAAAGCGCGACCCATCAAGTGTTACAAATGAGCCAAGAAAGGCATCGGGCGATGCCCGCATCGATAAGACATATTCGTAACGGGCATAAAACAACGACTGCTACCATAACTAGTCACCGTCACGTGAAATGGTTGTTTCTCCCCAGAACTTTGGTAACGCACTAAAACACCGTTACTCAATATCGAGACGCCTGTACCGCATGTCCTCTATCTTGACGAAATGAGACGCCGCCTATTTCACGCTCTCAAAGACATCTAGGATTCGTAATATCAAACAACAACCGCTACCACAACTAGTCACCGTCACGTGAAATGGTTGTTTCTCCAGAATTTTGGTATGAAAACAGAGCTTATGAAATCAACATCGAGATGCGTGCCGTGAACTCAACCTCCGTCTCGAAATGAGACGATCTGTTTCCATGCGTCTTCCTCTAGATTAAAGGATACGCCTCCTATATCTCGATGAAATGTCCCGGGCCCACCCTACATTGTTGGCATGTTTTAACGGCATTCCGAATGAAGCCGCTACTCACCGATCGCTTTATAACGAGCTTTAATTAACACCCACGTAGGCCACCCTTAAAGAAGCCCGCTTGATCCATGAACCGCCAGATTTGGATCGCATCCGCCATCCCGGAACCACCAGGATATGGCAGCCACCACAAGGGAGACATCACAAAGACATTCTCACATCACAGATATAGGCAAGCAAGATCACATTTATATACAAGCAAAAAGATCACATTTATAGACAAGCTAGGATCGATCATATCAAGTTTCAAGTTACTCTCATCAGGGCTTGTTTGGATGGAGTCATGAGAAAACTGCCTGAACCAGGTAGCATCTGACCCCAACCAAGCAAGCAAAGCAGGTTTCTCAGGCAACAACACCTGACTAAAGAAGACTGAATGAGTTTCAAGTTTCTAGCTACAATGAACTCACGGTGCACCATTGTAGAAGTTGCCCTTTCGGTTGATGGTCTCCTTAAGAATGTACTACATCTCCTGGACACGCTTTAGATCTTCTGTGGAAACATCTACAGATTTGAAATCCTGCAAAATACAATCATTTATGAGAATACAAGTAGAAATCAGTTTCTAAAATCAGATGGATAATATGAGCAGAGACAAGGTTGAGCATTATTATCTACTTACAGACCTTCTTGATGTCAGGTATGTCATCGAGTAGTCTTAACATATGGAATGCCACATGGAATCCACACAAAGAGGACCCCCATGGCTCTTGAGCTGCTTGCATCGAGGTACCAAAATGATAAGTTAATGCGGTACCAAATAGGTAAGAAGGACCATAAAAACCTTGGTCTTACAAAGATTTGTTTTGTGCTTGAGTATGGCTTTTGGCTTTTTTCTTTCTTTCGTCACTCCATCCTGTGCATGTTCACCAAAGGCCGCATGATCAGCAATACCGATTAGAAACACTAAGAGATTGAATTTTGTGAACAAAACCTACAAATATTGTACCAAAGGCCCCGCATGGTCGCAATACCAATTAGAAACACTAAGAGATTGAATTTTTGTGAACAAAACCTACAAGATAACGACCAGTTCACAACATGTTGGAGGTCTGAGAACTTTAGCGGGGATGTTGTTTAGTAGAATCTAGATACCAAACCTCTTTGAACTTCATACGATGATCACTATTACCCGGGCTAGTGCAAGTAGGCACCCACCACGTAGTCGTTGTTCATTGCATTTGAGATTGCTTTGGCAACAAGGCGAGAATCGAGAAATATTTGTGGAAGTAAACAAATCGGATCTAAAAACCCAACACGATTTGCATCTCCAGCTGCCTTGTCCATCATTTTCCTACAAAAATCAAATTGTTAGCATGCATGAACTTTGTGGTCAAAATTAAAGAAATATCTTTTAGGTTTTAAGGGACTTACAATGTCCACAACCTCAAGAAGGTAACATCCGGAGAAGCTGTGGTTATAAGGTTATACACGCCATCGAATGCAATGTTTAACATTAAAGCACCACCACCACCTTTAAAGTAGTCTTGATCCACCTTCTTTGGGAAGGCAAGTTTATCTCATCTTGTGTTCCATGACGTAAGCATGCAACTGGCACAATTTGGTCCAGACCTCTAAGTTTGCTTCGACAACATAGGTGCACCAGCTTGTATTTTGGTCGTTCTGCTCGTCCCAATAATACGCTTAAGAATCTCATCTTTAGACAGAGGTTTCTGGCCGGTTCCCTTCCGCAGCGGAGATTGCTTGGCTCCTCCTCCTGCAGGTAGGTCGTGCATGTTGCATCTGCTTAGGGGAGATTGCTTGGGCTCCTCCTCCTGCAGGAGGCTGTTTCATCTGTTGCTTATCCTCATGTTGCTGTTGCTTGGCGTGGTTTGCCCGGCTCCTCCGACTATTGTCGACGCTCCCGCCGGAGAGGCTGCTGTTTCGTCTGTTGCTTATTCTCATGTTGTAGCTGCTACTTAGGCGGAGTTTGCTTGGGCTCCTCCGGCTGTTGTCGACGCTCCTGCTGCGTAGTTTTGCTGATCTGCTGCTGCTGAGCCTTCTCTTGAGCCGACTCCAGCATCTCCATCTCGATGTTGTAGCGGCTTGAGGTTAGGATGTCTCGTCATGGATGGTATAAGGATCCCCTTTGGCCATTGGATCCTTTGAACGAGAGCCTCAGCTAGGGTTGCTATGTCACCCCCATCAATTGGTACAGGCAGAGGGTAGTGACCCGCATTGGCCCACACATAAGTAGGTTGCACCACAACATACCCATCCTGCCGGTACTGAATGGCAAGCCTTTTGAAATGGAAAGACTTTCGCTAGTGCGAGCTCCACATTAATCCGGTGCCATCCAAAAGGCTGCCGCGGGTTGGCTCTGTCGACTTATCTATTGTGTCCAAAGATAGGTGATCGACTATCCTTTGTGCACTTGATTCGCCCGTCACGTTGGCATTCCAATGATCTTGCTCTACACACGCATCTTCCTCGCTGTCATGCGCATGTTCTTCCTCGCGGTCATGCGCATCTTCTTCCTCGCTGCCATGCACATCTTCTTCCTCATCACATCGACTACTGGTAATTGGGAAGGAAGAAGTACATTTTCGATATTTCGATGCACGATAGTCTTAGAGCATGGACAATTGATTTAAATGTTATGTCCATCATATCATGAGCATCATACCTCTTGTTCCTCTTCTTCCGTACATTCCAATGAACTCTTCACCAAACCCTTTACCCCAAGTGAACTAGACACGCCTCGGACCCGACCTCGATGCTCACAGGTCTCAAGTCTTTGCGGTGAGGATATCATCCTCCCTAACCCCGGAGAAAGAACCATCGCTACCACAGCTGCAAGTGTTTTCACCCTATCTGCTACCCCTACCACCGAGGTTCTTGATATTATGCCCGCTTCCTTCACTAGTATTCTTCCTCTTCTTCCCTACCCTTGCCCATGAGATAAGGTCTCGAACGTCCGGAAATTGGTCCCAAGGATTCTGTTTTCCTTCTGCAGCTAGCTTTGCATCCTCCTCCTTGTTGACGCTCCTTAGCCTCACCACTAAGGTTGCACTTACGGTGACGGCGCCAGGAATGCTTGTTGGCACTTTCATAGCGTCGCTACCAGGTTTACACCTCACCTCTAGTAACAGGGCTAGGGAACGTCTTGGTAAAACACACGATCACTAGAAAGGTTACATGGCTTACGGATTACGTTGTAGCACTTCACCCGGTGGTATTCGGGTTATCGTATTTATATTTTCCCAAGGGAGGCACTACGGCAAAGATAATCGAATAAACGGTGGAGAAAAACAAGACTTGGTAAAGAGCTATAGCGGGGGTAACGAATAAAGATATTCAGGGAATCTTGACACACGCAAGGAGATCTTGATAAAGGACTAGAGAGGATCTAGCGGTGGGAGGACAACGACGAGAAAGGATCCTAACACAATCTATCTATTCTTGTCAACTCTAGGCAAAGAACTAAGGCTAAGGATAACCAAGGCAAGCTAAACTCGACAAGCTCTTCTAGTCTTTGCAGGGCATGCAAAGCAGCTCTCGACGAGATGAGAAGGGAGGAAACGACAGCCGAATCCTCAGGCCCGAACTAACGTGGTGGACTACGAGCCGTCCGAGTTGTCACCTCCTTAGGGTACCACAACTATTCCGTTGAAAGGACACCAATCTAAGACTAAGGTAAGCTGAGCACCGCTCTAGCGAACCAAAGAACCTTTCCCGGATATCACGAAGGAAGGTCTCTCTCTCCCGTGAAACAGGAGATCAGCGAAGAAACGACCACAACACTATAGGGTTCAAGAGAGCTATGCTAACCAAGACTAAACTAACTTTAGTCTAAACCAAGAATAAAGCTTCTAGAGCAAAGTAAAAGCTGAATGTACTTGACTCGAAAGGTAAGATAGAAAGATAACTTGAATTGTACTTGAGTCTAAACAAAGAAAGGATACAAGAGTAAGTAGGAACTCGAAGAAGACTCCTCAAAACCCCGAGACTAGCTCGACTTGACTCTAACTCCCAAGCTACACTAATCCTACTCTAAGTGAACAAAAGAGGGAAATGGAGATGCTCCTGCGTTGTGTGTCCAATCCAGCGAGTGTGAGGTGCCTTTTATAGGCAAGGGAGGTCGGTTGAGCGCATGGGACCAAGATCACAGTGCGGCGGATCGGGAGGTGCGGCGGCCGATCCACCCTCTCGCCTTGGCGCCCACGATCACTCGAGGCGGTTGAGGGTCGGTTCCTTGGGTCGGTTTCGCCCGACACGTCGGTTGGGAGGTGCGGCCGGTCCTCTAGGTGCGGCCGGCCCACCTCCGTGCCGTGTGATGCACTGCCTTCGCTCAGGGATGCCTAGGATTGCCTTGGAATGACGGTTGTGGCGGTTGAACGGCCGAACAAGTGGACCCATTGATCCTAGCCTCCACCTTTGGATCAAACTGACGTTTCCTTGGTGGATCTCGTTCATCCAAGTTGTGCTCACGGAGAGGGTGCCTGGACGAGAGGCGTGCCACGCGGCGCACTGCGGGCGATCGCACCTGCCGGCGGCACTGCGGCCGGCCGGACCAGGTGGTTCGGCCGTGCCTTGCTCGTGTGGCACGTTGGTCCTAAATTCTCCCAAAATGTGTACCTGCCTATGAAAATCACAACACAACTCATGGAACTTTATTAGTACTAAAAATGTGCATGAAACTTGCCATATACTCCTCTCGAACCTGAGGTTTTGACGGTCGAATCTTTGTTGTAAGGACCGTCAACACTCCTCCCACTCTTTCCTTTTACCACGATAACCTTTTCTGCCCGTCTGGTGTGGCTTATTACGCAATGCTCTCTTTTGTTTCATCTCCTGGCTCAATTGCTGAAATGAAGGAGAATTGGTTTCCTGCACAAACATGTCCCAGTCTTGTTGCTACAAAAAGGCATGCTTCACAAAGGGAGTCTCTTCTTCGCTCACATATTTTTTTCTTAAATGGGCTTGAACTGTCGTTGCAAGGTTCCAATCTCTGATATAGCTGCCTTAACTACCTTCTTGCGAACAGATTCTTCCAGATTGGCTAGGTAATCTAGCTTTTCCTCTAAAATTGTGAACAGATGGTCCTTCTCAATTGGTGAGAGATCATCAGCCGCCTTGTTGATTGACACCCTCTCCCGAGCAATGAGACCACAGACCAATACAAATCTATCCCTCAAAGATCTCGGGTAGGCCAAAATTGGCATCAAGTCCGAGATCAACTTGTCTTCGCCATTTGGTTTGTGTCCTTGACCCGCGGGATCGAGTACTTCTCGCAGCAGTCTGTGCTGAGTGGCCCTGTGAAGAATGTTGACGGTCCTTGCAACAAAGTTTTGACCATCAAAACCTCGGGTTCGAGAGGAGTATACAGCAAGTTTCATGCACATTTTTAGTACTAACAAAGTTCCATGAGTTGTGTTGTGAATTTCATAAGTAGGTACACATTTTGGGAGAAATTGGAACCAACGTGCCACACAGTTAGGCACGGCCGAACCACTGTGCAGGCACACGGCCAGTTGGCCGAGTGCGGCCCTGCCCGGCGGCCTGCCCGTGGCTCATGCTCGTCCAATGCACCTCCTCTCCCGCGAGCACAACTTGGATGAACGAGATCCACCAAGGAAACGTCGGTTTGATCGAATGGAGGAGGTTAGGATCACTTGGATCAATGGGTCCACTTGTCCGGCCGTTCAACCACCACAACCGTCATTCCAAGGCAATCCTAGGCGTCCCTGAGCGAAGGCGGTTCATCCCACAGCACGGAGGTGGGCCGGCCGCACCTAGAGGGCCGGCCGCACCTACCAACCGACGTGCCGGGTGAAACCGACACAAGATACCGACCTACAACCGCCTCAGGAGCAGTGATCAGGGGCGTCCAAGGTGAGAGGCGGTGGATCACAGGGCCGGCCGCACCTCCTAATCCGGCCGCACCTGTGATTTTGGGCCCATGCGCTCAACCGACCTCCCTTGCCTATAAAAGGCACCTCACACTCGCTGGATTGGACACACAACGCAGGAGCATCTCCATTTCCCTCTTTTGTTCACTTAGAGTAGGATTAGTGTAGCTTGGGAGTTAGAGTCGAGTCGAGCTAGTCTCGGGTTCTGAGGAGTCTTCTTCGTAGTTCGTACTACTCTTGTATCCTTTCTTTGTTTAGACTCAAGTACAATTCAAGTTATCTTTCTATCTTACCTTTCGAGTCAATTACATTCAGCTTTTACTTTGCTCTAGAAGCTTTATTCTTGGTTTAGACTAAAGTTAGGTTAGTCTTGGTTAGCATAGCTCTCTTGAACCCTATAGTGTTGTGGTCGTTCTTCGCTTGATCTTCGGTGTTTCACGGGAGAGAGAGACCTTCCTTCAAGATATCCGAGGAAAGGTTCTTTGGTTCGTTGTGAGTGTGGTGCTCAGAGCTTACCTTAGTCTTAGATTGGTGTCCCCTTCAACAGAATAGTTGTGGTACCCTAAGGAGGTGACAGCTCCGGACGGGCTCTGTAGTCCACCACGTTAGTTCGCTGGTAGGATTCAGCTGTCGCCCTCTCCCTTCTCATCCCACCGAGGGCACGGCTTTGCATGCCCCTGCAGCACTAGAAGAGCTTGACGAGTTTAGCTTGCCTTGGTTATCCTTTGCTTTAGTTCTTTGCCTAGATTTGACAAGAATAGATAGATTGTGTTAGGATCCTTTCTCGTCTCGTTGTCCTCCCAGCTTGCTAGGTCCTCTCTAGTCTTTTATCAAGATCTCCTTGCGTGTGTCAATTTATCCCCGAATATCTTTATTCGTTACCCCCGCTATAGCTCTTTACCAAGTCTTGTCTTTCTCCACCGTTTATTCGATTATCTTTGCCGTAGTGTCTCCCTTGGGAAAATATAAATACGATAACCCGAATACCACCGGGTGAAGTGCTACAACGGTAATCCATGCGTTTGCGGACCTTTCTATGATCGTGTGTTTTACCCAGACGTTCCCTAGCCCCGTTACTAGAGGTGCGAACCTGCGATGCAGTGCCAACAAGCATTCCCGGTGCCGCCACCGTAGTGCAACCTTAGTGGTGAGGCAAAGGAGCGTCAACAAGCATTTCTGGCGCCGTTGCCGGGGAGGCAATAGGCATAAGATATCGTTTAAATATAGTGGTAGAATTATCAAGGTTCGGTGAACCGCTATTTAAGCGGGTTTACCCTTGCTCTACTCTCGTGTACGCAGAGTAGTGCATGACCGGTTTCGACCTGCCGTCCAATTTTAACGACAATCCGGAGTCACTTGTGTGACAACCCGCCCAGGAGAATACCGTACTATCACCTAAACCAATCCACTTTGGTCATCAAGCAATAATAAAGTATCATCCGTCGTTAGTTCGGGTTAACGCCCGTGAAATCACTTACATAGCAACAAGGATAGACATATATGCATTAAAACTCACGCGGCGAGTCCGAGTACAACACATAATTAACATCCAAATCTACCCCGAAGGGTTTAATTATTACAAACCGAAGTCTTTGACATGCAAACAAAGTTCAGAGTTTTGAAAACAACGGAATTAAACTACACGGCGCGAGGACATCACAGGAGGCCTGCCATGATGCCTTCATTCATCATCTTCAACCCACTCCAGCTCCCAGCCAGGCGGGATTTCTCCAGGCCACACATCAGCAAAGGCATTACCTGGAGCAACAGATTACAGCAAGGCTGAGTATACTAATACTCGACAAGACTTACCGTCGGTGACAACTACATCACCAACTCTAGACATGAAAGGCTTTTTGGCCATCGGGTTTCTTTTGCTGAAAAGCAACAAAAGTATGTCCTTACTTTCAAGATTTTAGCACAAGTTCTAGTTGATTATTCCTTTCTAAATTAGCAAGCTAGTGCAAGCATAAGTTGTGCAATACAATTAATCAAGCATAAATATTCATCAACTTCCATCATTAGGGATATCATGGCCAGCAGGATAAGTAGTCTCAGATAACGGTGAGAGGCCGACAACCAGTTGACTTAAAACCTTGCAAGGTAGACCTAAACACACAGTAGGGTGCCTCATGAGGACAACCACCAAAGGCGGTTCCCAAAATTCCTGATTGGGATCAGATGTTACAGTCTTAAGTACAAGGCTTACTGGGCTATGCCACCAAGGTCACCCAGCCTCACACATGTACTCGGGTGGCGAGCCCGGGGCCGCAACCCTAAGATTAGTAGCGCAAAGTTCCCGCATCCTCATTTAGGTACTAGGCTTACCGTACCCATTTTCGACAAGTGTTTAGTACATTCAAACACTTAACCCACGAAAGCCATTGGACCGGAGCCCACATCCCATGCTCTTACCACATGAGCAATCCATTTATAAAGATCTTATGATTCCAACATAAGAACCTAATCTCGCGAGTGACAAGCATCACTCATCTTGTAACGGTCCTATAGCATAGCAGCTACCGACCTATCATACTAGTAAAGACATAGGTACCTACGGATCATGCATCTAGGGTTTCATTTCAACTCCTGAACGTAAATGCACAATCATCCATAGATAGTTATGTAACTTTTCACAAACATATAGGACAATGCACCGGGGCTTGCCTTCGTCAGCACAGTTAGCTTGAGGGTCCTCGGTGACCTCGCTCACTTCCACGTACTGCAGCTCCGCGTCAGCTCCTCCTTCCTCGACTTCCGGCACGAGAGCGTAGTTACCGTCAGGGTGATCTACACGGTATGCAATGCAGGGTTCGGTGGAGTGAGAGATTATGGCCATATTCACCTTAACAAACATTTAATTACTAATTCTTTTCATTAAGGTTATTATAGGTGAAGGTTTATTATTTTAATCTTTTTAATAGTGACTGTGTACATATTTAAGCAAATAATTTAATTTAATTTCACAAAACAGCAGGGGTGTATTTATAGACCCTAATTAAGCTAGGCAACAAATTAACAGGGTTACAAGGCGACAAGGATTGTTTTTCCTATTCCACTTCTAGTAGAAAGCTTAGGTGCACACCAACTTTTAATTGCAAAACAAATTAAAAAACAAGGACAAGGGTCCTTGCTGGCCCAAAAGATTCTAAACATGCCACTGGACCGAACTTCAAGTTTAAAAGAGCCACAAATTAATTATACCCAAAATGACATTTCCTAGCTACCCAAAATTAGGAGAAAAGCATAAATAATTAAATAAAGTGTTTCTGCACCCAAACTCAATCCTATAGCTGCTCTGGCCTAAAACAAGTCTAGGAAACCAGCATGCTCATCACAAACACATTTGAAATTTGAACTATGCATTTAAATGTAAATCTAAGCATAAATCAAGATTAAATATTTCTAATAGAAATAAATTCATGACAAAATCAGGAAGTTGAATCTAGGCATAACATGAACATAGCCACAAGTTGAGGACGAAAATCAATTTACATTTTGCTACAAAAATCAATAAGACAGGAATGGCATAAATACAAAGTAATTCATATAAAAAGATCTACATAGTAACTTTGTGCAAACTTTTGTCCAGACCCTACAAATGATATAACTAGCAACATATCCAAGGTTTAGCTCCATAGCCTTTCTAGATTTTGAACTACAACAAAATGATGTCAAACTGAATTTGAATTTCTATTCAAAATCTATAAGTCAAAACTATGGTCATGCTCTGCAAAAGTTGTAGGTCTAGCCTCACTGAAACCAACAAAATTGGTTTTGCATTTTTCTGATTTTTCTACGAATTTCTATGATTTTTCTAAGGTGCTGGACTGAGTTGTGAAGAAACTAAGATAACTATCGCCACAAACAGGTCCCTGGTTTACAAACAAGTCCCTGGAATTCACATCCGTGCCCCTCACGGTGGCGGCGAACGGCGGCCGGAGGAGGGCAACATGTAGCACGGGTGCTCGATTGAGCTTACCAGGGAGTGATTGGCGGTGGTGGCTCGGCTTGAGACGGCTCCGACGAGCGGCGGCGGCGAGGCGTGGTGGCGACGACGACGACGCCACGCACGCGAGCCGGGCCGAACGGTCGGGAGGAGGGGAACGCAAGGATGTTGTCGGCATCCACGCCGGCGCAATGGGTCGGGCGAGAGCCCGGACGCCGGGCGGGCTGCGGCCGCGTGGCCGCGACGCCAGCTCAGTCAATGCTCAATGCCAAAACATTTCGGTTTAACCCCGTTTGACTGCGTTTATCTCAAAATTTCAAATTGAAACTTTGACTTTGACAAAAAGGAAACTTGTAGAGGGGATAACCACCTACAACTTTCATAAAGGCCGACATGTGTTTTGAGCAAAGGTTGGAGCATGCACTGCTGGTGAAGTTGCTGATTTAAATGGCGCAGAGGAACAGTGTTTGCTGCAGTTGACCAAGATTTACACCTATTTCCACTCCAAAACTCAAATGCCGCCAATTATGAAAAGTGTGTCCCTCGAAAAGACAAACAACTTTTACATTGGTAGAATTTTGAGTGTTTATACAAAATTTGGAGAACGTGGCCCAAGTTCTGGAGTGACATATTGACATCAAGGGGTTTGACCCACTTAGCTAGGGTTTTGACCAAGGTAGTTAGTGTTGACTTGCCAAAGGTGCTCAAGGGTGAGTGTTAGGGAGGTTTTCAAGGTGAGAGCCCAGGTTGACCATGATTTGACCACAGTCAACTGCTTTGACCAGCAATTAGGGTTAATTAAAAACCAGGGACGTCACAGCCTACCCCCCTTAAACGGAATCTCGTCCCGAGATTCGATTCAAGAAAAACAAGGTAGGTAGAAGAAACTCACGATGGCGAGATTGCAGAAAACCCGGGTACTTGGTGTTGAGATACTCTTCTGTCTCCCAAGTTGCTTCTTCTTCCGTATGATGACTCCATTGTATCTTGTACATCTTCACGGTGTGTCTTCGGGTCTTCCTCTCCTTTTGGTCTAACACCCTCATAGGATGCTCGATGAGTGAGAAATCCTGCTCAATCCAAGCATTTGCTTCCGTGATCACCTCGGTCTCTGGCACAGGTACGCCTTTCTTCAATTGGGTCACATGAAATACATTGTGGACTGTGGAGAACCGCTCCGAAAGTCGTATGCGATAAGCCACGGGCCCACATACTTCGATGACTTCATAAGGTCCGATGTAGCGTGGCGCTAACTTTCCTTTAACACCGAACCGTTGCACACCTTTGGTCGGTGAAACCTTTAGGTAGACATAATCACCAACTTCAAACTGGTGGGGTGCCGTTCCTCTATCGTGATAGCTCTTTTGCCTCATTTGAGCTAACTTCAAATTCTCCCTGATCACTTGTACCTTTGCTTCAGCGTCTTTGACCAAGTCGGTACCAAAAAGTGTTCTTTCCGCTTCGACCCGGTTCAAAGTGCGACATCTCCGTCCATACGAGCGTCAAGCGGTGCCATCTTCAAACTAGCCTGGTAACTATTGTTGTATGAGAATTCTGCCAAGGACAAACACTTATCCCAACTCTTATCAAAATGCAAAATGCTTGCTCGGAGCATGTCTTCTACAATTTGATTTACCCTCTCCGTCTGACCATCGGTCTGCGGATGATAGCTGGAACTACGGATCAATTTGGTTCCTAAACATTCATGCAATTGCTCCCAGAAACGAGCTACAAATTGAGTTCCCCGATCTGAGATTATGGTCTTCGGAATTCCATGCAAGCGGACTATTTGATCCATGTATAACTCTGCATAGTGTTGCACTGAGTAAGTGGTATGAACTGCAATGAAATGGGCAGTCTTAGTGAGTCTGTCCATGATAACCCAGATGGAATCTTTCTTTCTAGCAGTCAGGGGTAAACCCACAATAAAGTCCATACTTATGTCATCCCATTTCCACGTAGGTATCGACAAGGGTTGGAGTACACCTGCCGATTTCAAATGACTTGCTTTCATTCTGTGGCAAGTATCACACTCTGACACATACTTTGCTATGTCGACTTTCATATTGGACCACCAGAAATTCTCCTTCAAATCTTGATACATTTTGGTACTTCCGGGGTGGATAGAGAATTTGGAAAGATGAGCCTCATCAAGGATTTCCTTCTTAAGATCCGGTCGAGAATCACAAGACGCTTCCCGAACCATACCACATCTTGTGCATCCTTCTGGAAACAAGCGTACTTGGGATCTCCTTTTGCTAATTTCTGCTTAATTTGCTGTACGCCCTCATCATCGTGCTGAGCAGTGACAATTCTATCATAAAGATTAGACTCTGCCGCTATAGCATAGAGTTTCCCCTGTTCCACGACTTCCAATTGAAGCTTCCTCATGTCTTCACATAGAGTGTCACTATACGGCTCCACCTCTACGTGATTGCAGTGAACCTTGCGGCTAAGAGCATCCGCAACCACATTGGCTTTACCGGGGTGATAGTGCACTTCTAGATCGTAATCTTTAATCAACTCGAGCCATCTTCTTTGTCTCATATTTAGGTCTGATTGGGTGAAGATATATTTGAGACTTTTGTGATCGATGAAGATATTGCAATGATTGCCCATTAGGTAGTGTCTCCAAATCTTGAGGGCATGAACAACCGCTGCTAGTTCTAGATCATGGGTGGGATAGTTGATCTCATGGGGTCGAAGTGCCCGTGAGGCATAAGCAATGACTCGGCCTTCTTGCATAAGACGCAATGAGGCCGATTACTGACGCATCACGAAAACTTCAAAAGGTTTGGAATTATCCGGTTGTACTAACACTGGGGCTGAAGTTAGGTGTTGTCTTAATGTGTGGAAGGCTTTTTCACAGGCTTCACTCCACACAAATTTTACCCCTTTCTTGAGCAGTTCGGTCATAGGTTTGGCGATCCTGGAGAAATCCGGAATGAATCGGCGATAATAACCCACCAGACCTAGAAAACTGCGAATTTGGTGTACGGACTTGGGTGGTTTCCAATCCATCACCTCTTGTACCTTGCTAGGATCTACGGATATGCCATCTTTGGAAATAGTGTGCCCCAAGAATTTCACACTATCCAACCAGAATTCGCATTTGGAGAACTTAGCATAAAGCTTGTGATCTCTCAAACGTTGTAGAACAATTCGAAGGTGTTCGGCATGTTCCTTTTCATTTTTGGAATAGATCAGAATATCATCGATAAAGACCACTACGAATTTATCAAGCTCCATCATGAATACGGAGTTCATGAGATACATGAAGTAGGCTGGGGCATTTGTGAGACCGAAGGACATTACCAAGAACTCGTAGAGACCATAACGAGTGGAGAAGGCAGTTTTGGGAATGTCACAAGGTCGAATCTTGATTTGATGATAGCCAGAACGAAGATCGATCTTGAAGAAAACTTTGGCTCTAGCCAACTGATCAAAAAGAACATCAATGCGGGGGAGAGGATATTTGTTCTTGATGGTTACCGCATTGAGAGGTCTGTAGTCCACACATAACCTCAAACTACCATCTTTCTTCCTGACAAATAGTGCGGGACAACCCCATGGAGAAGAACTTGGGCGGATGTAGCCCTTGTCTAACAATTCACAGGTTGATTTTCAGTTCAGCTAGCTCTTTGGGAGGCATACGATAAGGTCGTTTGGAAATGGGCGTAGTGCCCGGTTGGAGTTCAATCACAAACTCGACATCCCGGTCTGGTGGCATGCCAGGCAACTCATCGGAAAAGACATCGGGATACTCACAAACTACTGGAATTTCATCAAGGTGAGAAGTAATGGTCACATAGGCACAAGGGTCTGCACCATTCCTGAACGGTAGGTACAAGGTGGTGTGCCTGATGGTAGGTGAATTGATTGCTACAACTCTACCTGAGATATCTAGAACCACCTTATGTCGGGTCATCCAATCCATACCCAAGATAACATCCATACCCTCCAAGCCTATGACAATGAGTTTGGATTTAACTGTCTTACTTCCCAATTTCAATGGCACTCCACAAGCTAAGGTGTGGGAGAGGATCTTTCCACCTGGAGTGACAATAGTAAAAGCCTTCTTAACATGTGAACCACTTATGCTCAGTTTCTCTACCAAGTTTCCACTAATAAAGCTATGAGTGGCTCCGGAATCGAACAATATCTTAACGGGGATGTCATTGATAGAGAATGTACCCGTAAGCACTGAAGCTCCCTCTGGTATGTCACTCATGGTGGTGAAGTTCAGCTTGCCTTGGCGGACTTGCACCATCGGCTTCTTAATTGGCTTGGTCCACACCTTGATTACGCGGGTTGGGCTTGTTCTGCTTGGGCTTGGGGCAGTCATTGATATAGTGCCCTGGCTGTCCACAATTATAACAACGGCGATCGCCGGTGTTGTGTGGGGGTGCGTTAGGCTTGGAAGCCTGCTGCGGAGTGTTGCGGAACTAGAAATTCCCGGAAGGCTTGCTCTGGGAAGGCTTCATCGTCCAGCGTCCAGTTGAAGATTGCTGGGACGAGTTAGGAACATTCTTCTTCACAAAGCGAAACTTTTTGCTAGTTCCACCGCCTCAAAGCGTCTCTGGGCCTTTTCATAGCATCCTCTTGGGATATAGCCTTGTTCACCCTCATGGAAGTTGTTGGGCTCAATCAAGTTCAGCCGCTTCGACAACTCACCATCCGTGCCATCACGGAACCTCTCCATCTTCTTGGCATCGGTATCCACATGATGCCCACCATACTGGCAAAGGCTATTGAACTTCTGTGCATAGTGATACATGTGTCACTTCCTGCACGAGGGCCAGCAGTTCCCTCATCTTCCTATCCATAAGTCCCTTAGGAATGTGATGGTTTCTGAAAGCTTGCTTGAATTCATTCCAAGTGACAGCATGTCCCTGCTGCATGGTCTTGAAATGATCCCACCACATCAAAGCTTCACCTCAGCTGCAAGGCGAAGTTTGCCTTGTTTTCCTCGAGCATGGCAGCACAAAGGCGAGAACTTGGCCTCAATGGCCTTGATCACGCCTCGGCTTCAAGGGGTCTTCCGCCTTAGTGAAGGTCGGGGCTTCATCCCGATGAGCGAGGGTAGGTGGTGACATGATTTGGCCCCTCATGATTGGCCCCATGGGGCGGCCTCTGGTTCAGCTGCTGGGCGATCTGTTGCTGCGTCTATAGGATCTGGCGCAGCACCTCGGTCTGAGTGGCCATGAATGCCTCCGACGGCGTCATGGGCGGTGGGGGTGGTAGTTCACCACTGCCCGATGCTCCAAAACCGTTGGGAGAGCTGCGTGTCGGTCCCACCATCTGAAAATGCGAGCCCTCATTAGACACATAGTCATAATCTTGCTTAGAAAGAAATGACAAGTGCGGCATATGCATGACAAAGCTCATTCATGCAATTTCTCGAAAATTGCAGCAACACGTCATTAAGAAAAATTTCGTATCCAACAGCTCAGCCACCGAAAATCCTTCCTTTTCTGGTCGATAGATGTAGGATTCCATGCACTTCAAAGTCGGTATTCAATTCAGCAATTCCCAAGTTACGCCAAGAATTCAATTATGATTCGCCTAGCTGTCTTGGCAGCAGGCTGTCATTTACCGAAATTTCCGTAATTCTTAGTACACTCATGCAAAAATGCTAAATTTTGGTGAGTGCGGTCATCACAATATTTTGCCCAACTTTGGTATTCATTGCATGAAAAGATTTCAACGTTCGACGGCTCGAAAAAATTGCATTTCACAGGTTCGGCCCGGCTATTTGGACAGCAGACAGAACTGGCGTAAAAATTGCATAACTCTTAGTAGAAAAATGCACAGGTGCTGAATTTTTGTGAGCGTGATCGTCATAAAATTCCGAACAAGTTTGGTATTCAACACAGGACTTGAATCTGACCACACACAGCTTAAACACTTTCTTTACAACAGACACTACAGGAATGGTGTTCGCCAAGCATTACACGGATGCCAAGTTTTGGGAATCACCACATACAGCAGGGGTTACAATGCAGTTGAGCTGTACAAAAGATTACTCCTACGTTAGCCTACCACAAAAACCAACCAACGGCTACACACGGAGTATGGAAACCCTACTACAACACTACAGCAACCTAGTTGCCGACTGAAGCGTCACTAGCGGCAAGTGAAGCAGGTGGGGTCGGTGGCGGTGGTCGGCGACTCTCTGGTCGAGCCCATGACCCTGCGGCTCCTCTGGTGGTGCCTCCACTTGGGGTGGTGGCTGCAGAGCCACGATGGCCTGCAGAGCTGCCACCTGTACCTCAGCCTCCTCAACCTGCTCGCATCTCGGCGATGTTCGCAGCAGCGTCAACCTCTCGATGTCCCTAACGTCCACGTCCTCCACGGAGGGTAGTGGTGCGCCTCCAGTCGAGGATCTGCTGCAGTGGTCGCCTGCCCAGCTCCAAGCGGAACCTCCTGATGCAAGCCGGTCGTTCTCCTGCGGTGCGGAAGAGCGTGAAGTGCTCGCTGCGGTAAGGCTGTGCATGCCAGCCGGCGCGAGACTCCAAGCGCTGGCTGACTATCGACGCGGTGGTGTAGCGCAGCCCCTGAAGTGTGAACAAGACGTCGAGGCAATAGGTTAGCGTCCTCGTGACGTCCAGTGGCTCTGCTAGCAAAAGCAGCTCCTGAAGGTGGTCCACACGGTCCAGCCACGCTGGGTCGTGCGGGCTCACTCCGGAACAGCCCAAAGCGGTGAGAGGGCTACTCGTCGGGTTGTGGTCGCAAAGTCCGTCAACACCCGGAGGGCGGCTGACTCAACGGACTCGTGCCCACGAAAACCCCAGTACATAAAGCTCCAGTCGAACCACTCGGGGTGGACCGGGTGAAGCGGCACGGTGACGGTCACCCTGCAACGGGGGACGCCTAGGCGCTCAACTCGGCCACCTCGTGGGCGGTGGAACTGGTGTAGCGGTGCGAGTGCTTCCCACGCAAGGCGTGGAAAACCCTCCAGTGCAACCCGTTGGTGATCGGATCGTGCCAGCGTCGTGCTCGAGAAACACGGGAGCAGCCATCATACAAAGATGTAACGCATGTCGGGACTCAAAGAGAGCAACATGTCAAATGGTGCAAAATCTGGCAGCTGTGAATAAAATTCATAACTCAAAAACCAGAACCCCAGAAATTCTCAAATTTTACCAGCTACTCCATAAGGTTTTTATGCACAATTTTGGTATGCAAAGGTTAAGCTAGATCAATTAGGAACAAGGTCGAAAGATGCAAAGTTCAAGGCTCTGTTCCCTGGAAAAACAGCAGGACCTAGGTTCACTAAAAAGGGTACAACTCAAGATTTACAGAAGCTATGACCATGAATTTTTGCGAGCAAAAACTAGATTAGATATGGAGGAACTTTGGTATAGATCAACTAGTCTAATTACTCATAGAACATGGTGCAAAAATTCAAGCTAACAGCCATACAAAAATTTGGACAGCACAACACCTATACATGAGAGGTAAAGCTAGAACACAAAAACCACACACTAGCAAAATATTCCCTTAGAGAGCACATAAAACAAACAGGGGTTCAGTTTTAAGTTTCCTCAATTTTTAGCATGATGCAAGACGTCCTATTCGTCCTCACACGGCAATCAAGCTAGAAATCGAAGTTAGTGCCGGTGGCAAGGCACATACACGTTTCTCCCTATAATAACTAGTCGAGAACTAGTCGATGTTCACTTAGCGACTTACGAAACGTGGTTAGTGTACCTGCAGAAGATCACGAACACAACGAAACTTTCATGCCAGCACTCATGAAAGCGTCCACATACATTACCGTTCACTATAGAAACGGTACCCATGCGTTTATCGCTGCATGGACAGCGTCCAACCTCAGACACGCTCCTTCTTGAATGAAGCGGATCCTTGCCTCGCATATTCACAATGCGGAACATCCACGTATGGCAAAAGCGTGGTGAGACCTGACAGACGGTGGGTTCCCTTTGGATTAGGTCCCATCCATCCCTCGCATGACTTCCATGTGGTACCACCACGTATGGCAAAACGTGATGAGACGTAGCCACGACGTGGGTTCCCATTAGAATAGGTCCCATCCATCCCTCACAGGACTTTTCTGTGGTACCACCACGTATGGCAAACGTGATGAACTAGTATGGTTGTCTAAGTAAGTTATCGACAGAATTAAATGTCGGAGTTAGCAAAATAAACCATAGATTAATAAGCCACCTGAAAGAACCCAAAATTCCCTCTAGGGCCTCTCGGTCTATTTCCATCCTTAACGGACCAACGTATTTTGCAAATCCAAACAATCTTGGTAAATTTTATTCAAAAACCAGTGATTAAGTTATTAATTAATCTCTGGTGCATATAATTGCTCTGATGCCAGCTGTGACAACCCGCCCAGGAGAATACCGTACTATCGCCTAAACCAATCCACTTTGGTCATTAAGCATTAATAAAGTATCATCCGTCGTTAGTTGCGGGTTAGCAGGTGAAATCACTTACATAGCAACAAGGATCGAAATATATGTATTAAAACTCACGCGAAGGCGAGTCCAGAGTACAACACATAATTAACATCCAAATCTACCCCGAAGGGTTTAATTATTACAAACCGAAGTCTTTGACATGCAAATGAAGTTCAGAGTTTTGAAAACAGAGGAATTAAACTACACGGCGCGAGGACATCACAGGAGGCCTGCCATGATGCCTTCATTCATCGTCTTCAACCCACTCCAGCTCCCAGCCAGGCGGGATCTCTCCAGGCCACACATCAGCAAAGGCATTACACGAGACAGATTACAGCAAGGTGAGTATACTAATACTCGGAAGACTTACCGTCGGTGACAACTACATCACCAACTCTAGACATGAAAGGCTTTTTGGCGGGGTTTCTTTTCTGAAAAGCAACAAAGTATGTCCTTACTTTCAAGATTTTAGCACAAGTTCTAGTTGATTATTCCTTTCTAAATTAGCAAGCTAGTGCAAGCATAAGTTGTGCAATACAATTAATCAAGCATAAATATTCATCAACTTCCATCATTAGGGATATCATGGCCGGTGGGATAAAGTAGTCTCGAGATAATGGTGAGAGGCCGACAACCGATTGATTTAAACCTTGCAAGGTAGACCTAAACACACGGTAGGGTGCCCCGTGAGGACAACCACCACCGGCGGTTCCCATCTTCGATTGGGATCGGATCTTCGTCTTAAGTACAAGGCTTCTGGCTACGCCACCAAGGTCACCGAATCACACATGCACTCGGTGGCTAGCCGGGGCAACCCTAAGATTAGTAGCGCAAAGTTCCCCGCCTCATTTAGGTACTAGGCTTACCGTACCCATTTCGACAAGTGTTTGTATGCGTTCAAACACTTAACCCACGAAAGCCATTGAATCCGGAGCCCACATCCCATGCTCTTACCACATGAGCAATCCATTTATAAAGATCTTATGATTCCAACATAAGAACCTAATCTCATGAGTGACAAGCATCACTTTCGACTTGTAACGGTCCTATAGCATAGCGACTGAGCCCTATCATACTAGTAAAGACATAGGTACCTAGGGATCATGCATCTAGGGTTTCATTTCAACTCCTGACGTAAATGCACAATCATCCATAGATAGTTATGTAACTTTTCACAAAAACATATAGGACAATGCACCGGGCTTGCCTTCGTCGAGATTAGCTGAGGGTCCTCGGTGTCCTCGCTCACGCTTCCACGTCTGCGACTCCGCGTCGGCTCCTCCTTCCTCGGCTTACGGCACGGCGTAGTTTCGGGAGTTCTACACGGAATGCAATGCAGGTTCGGTGGAGTGAGATTAATTATTTTATCCAACTCTTGTTGGCCATATTCACCTTAACAAACATTTAATTACTAATTCTTTTCATTAAGGTTATTATATGTGAAGGTTTATTATTTTAATCTTTTAATAGTGATCGTGTACATATTTAAGCAAATAATTTATTTAATTTCACAAAACAGCAAGGGTGTATTTATAGACCCTAATTAAGCTAGGTAACAAATTTACAAGGTCATTACAAGGCGACAAGGATTATTTTTCCTATTCCACTTCTAGTAGAAAGCTTATGCACACCAACTTTTAATTGCAAAACAAATTATAAAAACAAGGACAAGGGTCCTGGCTGGTCCTAAAAGATTCTAAACAATGCCTGGTCCAACTTCAAGTTTAAAAGAGCCATAATTAATTATACCCAAAATGACATTTCCTAGCTAATAAATTAGGAGAAAAGCATAAATAATTAAATAAAGTGTTTCTGCACCCAAACTCTCAATCCTACAACTCTGGCCTAAAACAAGTCTAGGAAACCAGCATGCTCATCACAAACACATTTGAAATTTGAACTATGCATTTAAATGTAAATCTAAGCATATAATCAAGATTAAATATTTCTAACAGAGATAAATCATGACAAAATCAGGAAAAGTTGAATCTAGGCATAACATGAACATAGCCACAAGTTGAGCACAAAAATCAATATATATTTTGCTACAAAAATCAATAAGACAGAAGCATAAATACAAAGTAATTCATATAAAAAGATCTACATAGTAACTTTGTGCAAACTTTTGTCCAAACCCTACAAATGATATAACTAGCAACATATCCAAAATTTTAGCTCCATAGCCTTTCTAGATTTTGAACTACAACAAATGATGTCAAACTGAATTTGAATTTCTATTCAAAATTTATAAGTCAAAACTATGGTCATGCTTTGCAAAAGTTGTAGGTCTAATCTCACTGAAACCAACAAAATTGTTTTTACATTTTTATGATTTTTCACGAATTTCTATGATTTTTCTAAGGTGCTGGACTAAGTTGTGAAGAAACTAAGTTAACTATCATTACAAACCGTCCCTGGTTTACAAACAAGTACCTGAATTCACATCCATGCCCTCACGGCGGTGGAGCTTCGGGCGATGGCTGGTGGCGGCGGAGGAGCAACATGGCACGGGTGCTCGATTGAGCTTACCAGGAGTGATTGGCGGTGGTGGCTCGGCTTGAGCGGCTCGGCGAGCGCGCGGCGGGCAGCGGCGGCCGCGGCGCGCGCGGCCACGCCGGCGGCGAGCCGCGGGCATGCGGGAGGTGGGGAGGAGGGAACCAAGGAGGTCGCGTCACGTCGGCGCGATGGGCCGACGCAGGGGCGGGCCGGGCAGGCGGCGAGCAGCAGCTGGCGCGACAGCGCGCCGCAGGCGAGCGCGCGGCGAAGAGGCGGGTCAATGCCGAAAAACATTTCAGTTTAACCCGCTTGACCGTTTATCTCAAAATTTCAAATTGAAACTTTGACTTTGACAAAAGGAAACTTGTAGAGGATAACCACCTACAACTTTCATAAAGGCCGACATGTGTTTTGAGCAAAGGTTGAGCATGGAGTGTTTATACAAAATTTGGAGAACGTGACATCAAGGGTTTGACCCACTTAGCTAGGGTTTTGACCAAGGTAGTTAGTGTTGACTTGCCAAAGGTGCTCAAGGGTGAGTGTTAGGGAGGTTTTCAAGGTGATGACCCAGGTTGACCATGATTTGACCACGGTCAACTGCTTTGACCAGCAATTAGGGTTAATTAAAAACCTGGGACGTCACAACTTGTGAGGAGAGTGCGACCCCGTGTCCTCATCCCTCAGAAGTTTCTCTCGAATCAAGAGACGAACACCGTCGATCCCGTGACAAAGACCTCGTCGGCCGATGGCCGAGAGGACGATCCGCGAGTTTTCTGCTCCTTCCAACACTAATGTCCCTACCGGACCAACCACGACGGTGGGAGACGGAAACTTTGAACTCAAGCCGGCGTTGATCAACATGGTGCAAGCAAATCCGTTCTAAGCCGAATGAAGATGCCAATGCACATCTCCGGCATTTTACGGAGGTGTGTAGGACTTTCACTATCCGCGGAGTGACGGATGATGCCATCCGTCTTCGCCTATTCCCGTTCTCATTGCTCAGCAAGGCGAAGCAATGGTTTTATGCGGAGCGAGATGCCATCAACACATGGGATAAGTACTCAAAGGCATTTCTCGCAAAGTTCTTCTGGGCAAAACCAATGCCCTCCGCAAGAAGAATTTTGGCTTCCAGCGAATGATGAGAGCATCCCAAGCATGGGAACGCTTCCAGGAGTACATCACCGCGTGCCCACACCATGGCATGCACGGGTGGTTCTTAATTCAAACCTTCTATCACGAGCTCAAGCGTGCTTCCCGTGAGCACCTAGATGCAGCCGCTGGAGGAGCCTTCTTCTCGCTACAAGTACCAGCCGCTAAGGAATTGATCGAGAAGATGGTGGCAAGTCAAGGTTGGGATGGAGACCGTCTCCAACCCGTGCACCCAGTGTACACCAAGTCGATGGAGTCGACATGCTCGCTGCCAAGATGGACCTCCTCATGAAGAAATTGGAGGCATCAAGCAACATGGAGACCGCCAAGATTATGGACGCACACATGACGTGTGAGGTTTGCGGTAATGTTGGTCATTCGGGCAATGATTGCCTCGAGACAAGGGAAGATGCCAGCTTCATCAACAATGGCAACAACAACAGGTTCCGCAACAACAACTTCAACAATCAAGGGTGGAACTCGAGGCCCAACTTCCCGTTCAACAATCAAAATGGAGGTAACTATTCTAACAATTTCAATAATCAGCCTTCCATTAAAGATCTTGTCTTTGGCCAAGCTAGAATTGATGAAAGTTTAAACAAGAAGCTAGCCGCCAATGAGAAAGTTCTTGAGAATTTAAATTCTACCATAGAATCTTTCACCACCGCTATGAAGAATCAGCTAAGCTTTAATAAAATGATAGAAACTCAACTTGCTGCTCGACTGTCGCTTCTTTACCTGCTCGAGTCGGGTGGAATCCCGGGGCAACCTGAGCCTACCCGAGAGAATGTTAGCTCTATATCCACTAGATGGGGTAAGCCATCTAGGAGGATGTATGCACCTAACCATGTAGGAAAGCTTATACATCAAATCCAAGACCCATGGGACGAATCACCAGTCTTGCACAAGAAAGACAATGGATATCCGGGCATCACCTGCACGATCTACTACCAAAAGATCAAGAATGCTCTTTGTGACCTTGGAGCAGTGTCAACCTCATGCCCAAAGCCATGTTTGAGGAGTTAGGATATCCTCTATCTCTCGATGATGACACTCATCGATCAAATACCCAGAGGGCATAGTAGAAAGTCTCTTGGTAAATGTCAGAGGCTCATATGTCTTTGCGAATTTCGTGGTCCTCGACACACAAGAAGAAATGCCGCTTATTCTTGGGCGACCATTCCTAAGAGATGTCAATGCAAGGATTGATGTCGGAGCCGGAAAGATCCAATTCCGCATAGGGCGAAGGAACATGACATTCAAATTCTAAGCAAAAGAAGAGCAATGTTACCTAGTGCAAGATGAGGAAGTTAGGGGGTGGATGAAGCCACGGCCCCAACACAAGAAAGAGAAGGTAGCCCCGACCAAGCCCAAGGTGGATAGCCTCATTACAAGGATGAGGAAGCATTGGGAGCAAGACAAAACATTCAACGGGCGCCACCAACCCAAGAAGGCAAAAGCAATCAACAAGGCTAAGGCGGAAAAGAAGACGGAAATCAAGAACACCCCCGCCAATGCTTCACCGACTTCATCGCCACCGAAGACAACAAAGAAGGTGTGGCGTGTGAAGAGAGGATCGTCCGAGTCTTCCACTCCGGGACCGGATGAATCCAAGATTAATTGAGCAAACAGAGGAGTCCCGCTCACGGGCTCTAAACCACGAGCCCTCGCCGAGAGGTAAACCGGTATTTATCTCATATTTCCCTTTCACCATTTTATTTCATGCATCAAGCATATTTAGATTTCAAATTTGTTTTCACCAATGCATTAGTAAGTAAACAAGACATAGAAAAGCAGTTTTGCAGATTTTTGGTGATACGGCCGAACCTAGAGGTACGGCCGTACCTCCCCTCGACAAAATTTCTGTGCAGGATGTTTACAGGGGGGAACACGAGTGCCTGGAGAAAATATAGTCGAGCCGGCCGTACCAAGTGATACGGCCGTACCTATGATTTTTCACAAATCCATCCAGTCAACCACTACAAGCTTCCAGGTGCTCAACTCATCACCAAAATGAAGACACGCCGACTAGGTAACCAAAAGTTAGCTTGGGGGAGACCCCATTTTCAATCAAGGAAGGTATGTCCATCCAAACCAATTTTCAATATCTTGTTTATCTCTTTTGAATAAAAGAAAAACAACAAAATTTTTTGCTTCAACCATGTGCTTGAAATCTTGTCCATACCCTCACTTTGGAAATGATGAATGGTTGCTATGTTAAAACTTTGCAAGAACCCAGTGCATATCTTTGTGCTCTATGTCTATTCGAATCTATTGGTATATTGTGAGACAAGAGCCTAAAATAAAACTTTGTGGGAAGCAAATGCTTATGACCAAATCTAGGGTGTTGACTAGTATGATATGGTGTGACAATGTTGATCTGCTCTATCTCAAAGTATGGTGAAATCTCGGATGATTTCTTTTTGAAAATAAAACAAGGCAAGTTCCTCAATGGTCATATTACCTACCAAAGCCATATGTCGATATCAATGTTCAAACCTTCTACATATGCTTGCTTGTGACCCATTGAGTTTTGCCAAATTGTTGTGACCCTTGGTAGAATCTTTTTGCTTCCATGATCGAGATCACGTACACCACATATACATGCTAACTCCTACACGAGTTACGCATAAAACATGCCATCCATCCACCAAAAATAAATACTCCAAAGTCCAAAGAGATTTCTCTTCTTGTAATCTCGCAAAAGGAGAGAGGGGTCATCAAAAGAAAAAAAAGTATATGCTCAAGAAGCATAGAGAAAAAAAAATGTGCTCCAATCAAAGAGCATAGAAAAAAAGTGAAGCATGACCCCCCTCCAAAATAAAAGCAAGAGGAGAATCTCCAAGCAAGGAGTACTTAGAAAAACAAACAAAAATATTCCACACACTTGCACATCTCGATCAAGTTGCATGACTAGTTTCTTCTTGGATCCGGTCTTTGGCTCAACAACATCATGTGGCACAAGTGAGTCTCATGCTTATCCTACCCAAAGCTCCACATACAAGCCATAGAAGTAGGAAGTTGAGGCTCGCTTAAAGCCTTTGGTGAGGTAACAAATACCACTTGAGCGATCGAGGGAACCATCCGAGGAACCTTGTCTTTCTTTGAAAATTTTTCGAAAACACCGAGATAGGATCCAGAAAAGAAGAAGAGTGAGAGATGCAAAGTCAAAACTCATTCTACTCTTCAACCTCCGAAGGCAAGGTGGAAAGCTACAAGCCCCACAGGTAAAGTAAGGCTAAGCTTCTCTCGTACCAACCTTTTCAAATTAGCAAGAAGAGCATGGAGTTTATGCACAGGTACTTGTCGAGTGATAACATCATGCAACTCCTGATCCGCCGAGGTCGAGTTTAGACTTTGCTCGAGGACGAGCAAACGTTTAGCTTGGGGGAGTTTGTTGACGGTCCTTACAACAAAGTTTTGACCATCAAAACCTCGGGTTCGAGAGGAGTATACGGCAAGTTTCATGCACATTTTTAGTTCTAATAAAGTTCCATGAGTTGTGTTGTGAATTTCATAAGCAGGTACACATTTTGGGAGAAATTGGAACCAACGTGCCACCACAGGCTACGCAGTGAACCACCGAACACTGGCCCTGGCAGTGCGGCTGGCCCTGTAGGTGTGGCCGGCCCTGCCAGGTGCGGCCGGCCCTGCCCCGTGGCTCGTGCTTAGTCCAATGCACCTCCTCTCCCGCGAGCACAACTTGGATGAATGAGATCCACCAAGGAAACGTCGGTTTGATCGAATGGAGGAGGTTAGGATCACTTGGATCAATGGGTCCACTTGTCCAGCCGTTCAACCGCCACAACCATCATTCCAAGGCAATTCTAGGCATCCCTGAGCGAAGGCGATTCATCCCACAGCACGGAGGTGGGCCGGCCGCACCTACCAACCGACATGCCGGGCGAAACCGACACAAGATACCAACCTACAACCACCTCAGGAGTAGTGATCAGGGGCGTCTAAGGCGAGAGGCGGTGGATCACAAGGCTGGCCGCACCTCCTGATCCGGCCGCACCTGTGATTTTGGGCCCACGCGCTCAACCGACCTCCCTTGCCTATAAAATGCACCTCACACTCGCTGGATTGGACACACAACGCAGGAGCATCTCCATTTCCCTCTTTTGTTCACTTATAGTAGGATTAGTGTAGCTTGGGAGTTAGAGTCAAGTCGAGCTAGTCTCGAGGTTCCGGAGGAGTCTTTTTCAGAGTTCCGGTACTACTCTTGTAGCCTTTCTTTGTTTAGACTCAAGTACAATTCAAGTTATCTTTCTATCTTACCTTTCGAGTCAATTACATTCAGCTTTTACTTTGCTCTAGAAGCTTTATTCTTGGTTTAGACTAAAGTTAGGTTAGTCTTGGTTAGCATAGCTCTCTTGAACCCTATAGTGTTGTGGTGGATTTCTTGCTTGATCTCCGGTGTTTCACGGAGAGAGAGACCTTCCTTAAGTGATATCAGGAAAGGTTCTTTGGTTAGTTGTGGCCTTGATTGCTCGAGGCTTACCTTAGTCTTAGATTGGTGTCTGTTCAACGAGAATAGTTGTGGTACCCTAAGGAGGTGACAGCTCGGAGGGCTCTGTAGTCCACCACGCTAGTTCGGGCTGAGGATTCAGCCGTCGCCGTCTCCCTTCTCATCTCGATCCGAGGGCACGGCTTTGCATGCCCTTGCAGCACTAGAAGAGCTTGACGAGTTTAGCTTGCCTTGGTTATCCTTTGCTTTAGTTCTTTGCCTAGAGTTGACAAGAATAGATAGATTGTGTTTTGCTTGGTCCTCTCTAGTCTTTTATCAAGATCTCCTTGTGTCAATTTATCCCCGAATATCTTTATTCGTTACCCCCGCTATAGCTCTTTACCAAGTCTTGTCTTTCTCCACCATTTATTCGATTATCTTTGCCGTAGTGCCTCCCTTGGGAAAATATAAATACGATAACCCGAATACCACCGGGTGAAGTGCTACAATGGTAATCTGACCTTTCCGTGATCGTGTGTTTACCCAGACATTCCCTAGCCCGTTACTAGAGGTGCGAACCCGGTGGCGGCGCTTGCAGTGCCAACAAGCATTCTGGCGCCGTCATCGTAGTGCAACCTTAGTGGTGAGGCTAAGGAGCGTCAACAAAGAAGGTTCACCGACGATGGGCTGTGATGATGCACTGGAGGTAGAGGAGTTTGTTGTTGTGGAGACTGCATAGATGATATATCAGGTTGTCGATGAGAGCAACATAAGCAAGACTAAAAATCTAAACAAAATTTTTATTAGATAAATTCATTTTCTCGACAGCAAAATAGCTGATATTACACTAGAAATCATTACAAGTCGTAAATAAAATCAGCATAGACATACAGTTCATATTTTACTTAATTAGCATACAGGATAGGTGCTAACCATTTTGACAGGGACACAACAATATGCTTATATATCAAAGAAGAGAATAAATTCCTTCAACCGCCTTGTCCAACTTCAGCGATGGATTGTGTGTTCCATGTGTACATGCAACAAGAGGATAAAGCAATGGTCATGACATTATATATGACAAGAGTGAAACAACACTCACAACACATCATGACACTAACAATAACAATATATATGATGTAGTGAAACAATTAACACTCACAACAAAGCATAAGACAGTCTAGTTATCACTACATTATAAACCATCGCGATGCAATTCCCAATCGACATTATGTGGCCATCGAATTAAAATATGCTAACAGGTCCAAAGCATAATCCGATCCGGTACATTCAAAGCATAGCAGAATTAAAGTATGCTAACAGGTCCAAAGCATAATCGCCGATCCGGTACATTCAAAGCATAGCAATTAAAGTATGCTAACACCCTTTATGCTTTTCATGAATTTACAAGGCAAAAAATTGTAGCACCGGGAACATGAAAATGAATTTCAACAGTTCATATAACTTCATCTGTTAGCAACAATTTATTCAAACAGACTTGGAGCAACAAAATCCATCCATCAAATCCACAGTCAATCAATTGAAGATGAACTATTAAGGCATGTCTCCCTAATCCACCTTGACATGAATATATAGCAGATTGGGTGGACTACATTATAAACCACTGTGATGCAATTCCCACTGACATTATGTGGCCATCAGAATTAAAATATGCTAACAGGTCCAAAGCATAACTGTCGATCTGGTACATTCAAAGCATAGCAGAATTAAAGTATGCTAACAGGTCCAAAGCATAATTGTCGATCTGGTACATTCAAAGCATAGCATAATTAAAGTATGCTAACATCCTCAATGCTTTTCATGAATTTACAAAGGCAAAAATTGTAGCACTGTGAACATGAAAATGAATTTCAACAGTTCATATAACTTCATCTGTTAGCAACAATTTATTCAAAGCAGACTTGGGGCAACAAAATCCATCCATCAAATCCACTCAATCAATTAAAGATGAACTATCAAGGCATGTCTCCTAATCCACATTGACATGAATATATAGCGATTTGGTGGCGAGGAGAGAGAGGCATTGGGGGTTCAAGCAGACTAACCTCTATCACGAATGAAGTAGTTGTTCTCGTGATGGTGGAGGCCGGATCCACGCCGTGGCTCGAGGCGGCCGGCTCGTCGTCGTGGCCGGGATGACGTCGATGGATCTGCCAACCGCCTTTAGGTTGGCCGGGAAGACGTCAGACGCCAAGAATCGCTCCTCGCCATCGCCGCCACGCAGGAGCGGTGGGGAGAAGAGCAGGGGCTGGTGGGGAGAGAGCGCAAGGCGAGCGGGAGAGAGTGGCGAAGGCGAGCGGGGAGAGTGGCGGCGGTAGTGGGGAGAGTGCGGGCGTTGTGGATCTGTCTAGCGAGGAGCCGAATATGAACGACGCGCGAATCTGTGTTTAAGGAAATTACTGGCGTGCCCTTGACGGCTCTGTGCTGCAATTGGAATTCCATGGGCATTATAGTCAATATAGGTGGGAAATTTTGAGCAGCCCGCGCACGGTTTGCTCGCCGACGCGGCGTGGGCTGTCATAGGCGACGATGGTTAGTGAACCCGCATCGCCTTTGTTGGCAGTTGGGTCCGGCGGGCAGCGGTTATCTTTTATTTTGGCTGCCGACGCTGCGTGGGCCAGCATTTTTTTTCGAATGAAACGTGCTTCCCTAAAATATTAGAGCCCATAAAATAGCACCTAAAAAATCATAAAAATACGAACAATTCGTATTTAGACATTTAGTATTTGAATAAAATATCAACAGTCACACTTGTGTGCCCAAGATTCTAAGAATTCATTTTTACATCACATGTTAATAATGTAATAATTCTACTAACATCTAGTGTGCTCTAAAAAATCTACAAATTGACTTGCCAACATAATTTGGGTACCTAGACTTGTCTTCAAAATTTCAAATGGTTTCGATGAAGGAATAATATACTTGTGTATAAATATCTACATCTCTCACATAGTTTCCTAGAATGTTCCTTGAACATTGAAGTTTTCCACACTTTGCAACATGTTCGAACTCATATGCATTTGAACACTTAACAAAACCTTGTGGTTCACCTTAAGATTACGAAAATGCAAAGTTTTATTACAGGAGGTGTGGAAAACAAATATTATTTATATGTTGTACTTACATAGAACAAGATAAGGCATATAAACATTGTTCAAGAAACGGAATATACACTAAACAATGAAAATAATGAAAACACGGTGATTTTAGAAAACTGTAGAAAAAAATAATCAAATTTGGACTAATTACGACGGAGAAATACATGTTACAAAATTTGATTGCGGATTAAAAAGAGAAATGTCACGACACGGACGGATAAACTGCTTCATTCTCCAATAGAACAAAGGAAGCAGAGGGCACCGCCGCCCGCCGCCGCCCGCCGTGCCCGCTTCGGCGGTTTTGACACCCAAGAGGGCATCCTAGGCCTCGTCGGCGGCAAATGAGACCACCGTAACCTTCGATTTGACTCACAAACGTGACAAATCAAATATTATCTATCAAAAACTGATTAAAAACTGACATCCCGATAAAATCAAATCTGCGTTTAGTAATATCTAATAATTTACATTCAAGATAGATAATGTTCATTGATGCTTGCACCTACATCCCGGTTCCATGGCGGGGCGGAAGCTACGTGTCCAGAGGTCGAACTCATGACGGATGCGACACTGGCCGCAGAGTGGATGATCTCTTTGGTATCCGCCCGTAGCGCCTACATCCCGCTGCCCAAATGCAGATGTGGGGATTCTGGACAGGCAGCAACGGAATGTCGTCCGCCGTCATCAAGCCGCATCCACCACGCAATGTTGTCGAGATCCTGGTTGACGAGGTAGCGCAACCGCCGTAGGTTGTGGTTCTTCCACCGACCGTCAGGGGGCGACGGGCCGCCACTGATTTCCTGGAGTAGTGCCATGGCTTCGTGGTCCGGTTGCAACGGTACCAAAGATCGCTAAGAAGTACTTGGCACCGAGTCTTCGCCAGCTGCATCTTCGATGAGCTTCAGACCATTATCGGGGTTCCACCGCCTCATCAACCTCTCCATCCCCTTGAAGCATAATGCCTCCAGATGATTGGCCTCAAGGAAGCGCCGCTCAAAGCACGACCTGACGTAGCGATTCTTGATCACTCGATGAAGATCACGCAGCGACACGTGCAGTAATACCTCATCCTGAGAGTCGATGCGCCGAAGGTGCCGCAGATTTTATTGCGAAGGTTCAAAATGGAAGACGGCTCATCCTTGATGGAGTGGATGATGATCTGGGTGACAAGATCATCTGGCAGCAGCTGCATCAAGCACACCGCGGCCATCAAGAAGAAGGAGGAAATAGAGCGGCAGGGTTTGGAAATTGAAAGGCGACGAGGGTTGAAGTTGAAGGCGACGAGGGTTGAAGTTGGCGACGAGGGATGAAGTTGGCGACGAGGATTGAAGTTGAAGAAGGCGACGAGGGTTGAAGTTGAAGAAGGCGCCTCGGCCATGTAAAACAATAAATGGAAATTGAAAAGGCACCGCAGGCTGCTTGGCTGACGAGTGGGCCCGACATCATTGCCCCTGCCCCTTCTCCTTCCCGCGTAATTGAAAGGCGACACATGGTTTTGGATGGTTTTGCGCCTGAAATGGAGCCCGATGCGCAATCGAGTGGCACGTACTGGCAGTAATGGAGTAGTGGGTGGGGCCAGAGGCGCCTGACGGTTCCGTGTCTTGTCAATATAACTCCCCTGCCTTCCCCTGCTTTCCCCTGCTTCTTCCATAAGCTTATCATCTCTTTCGCTTCTTCTTCCTCCTCGCGATCCACCACTACAAATCTTCGGTCACCGAGAGAAGGAGGAGATGGCGTCGAGGAGCCCGCCGTCGTCGAAGCGGGGACGAAGGGAGGACGACGACAACGACATCGGCCGTCGGAAGAAGTTGGAGAAGGGGAAGGAGCCGGCGACCAAGGACGCCGACGAGGAACTGTTCTTCGACGACACTAAGTTCGCCGTCGACCTGCTCAGGAGCGCCTTCAGAAAGCTTGAAGATGTTGGCGCGGCCTTCGACATCAAGGCGCATCATGATGTGTACAAGGACCCGAGCGTGAAGGGTCTCGCCTGTGATCCACGGGTTGGCCGAGAAGCTCGAGAACCTCCCGTGGTCAAGCGGGCCGCCCGCCGCCACTTCTTCGACGACGGCGCTCCGGCTCAGACGGCAGCCACGGCGGCGACGACGGCTCCGACGGCAGCCACGACGGCGACAAAGGTGGGACTCCGACGGCGGCGACCGACTAAATGATAGACTCCTGCTTGGTCGAACTGCTTAGGTTGTGTGTGTGTGTTTGTGTTCGCCAGGTTGTTGAACTACTTAGTTTGTTTCTAGATCATGAACTGCTAAGTTAATTAGTTTGGTTGTTTGATTTTGTTTGCTTAGTTAATTAGTTTGGTTGTTTGATCCATCCACGTCTCCTATGATATGTGTTCTGTTGTGATGAACTAGAGATCTGTTGAGATGAATTAGATCTTAGAGACAATGGATAGTCATTGCCGACGGGTTAGGACGACACGACGTGCGGTGTCATTGGCGGCGATGGTTAGTGAACCCAACGATTATCTTTTATATTGGTCACGTGACGCGTGTGGGCCCGTCACTATTTTTTTTGGAATGAAACCTGCTTCCCTAAAATATTAGAGCCCATAAAACAGCACCTAAAAAATCATAAAAATACGAATAATTCATATTTGGACATTTAGTATTTGAATAAAATATCAACAAATACACTTGTGTGCCCAAAATTCATATATTTCATTTTACACCCCATGGTAATTATATAATAATTCTAATAACATCAAATTTGCTCTAAAAAAATCTACAAATTGACTTGGTAACATAATTTGGGTACCTAAACTTGTCTTCAGAATTTCAAATGGTATCAATGAAGGAATAATATACTTGTGTACAAATGTCTACATCTCTCACACAGTTTCCTAGAATGTTGCTTGAACATTGAAGTTTTCCACACTTTGCAACATGTTCGAACTCATATGCATTTGAAAACTTAACAAAACCTTGTGTTCACCTTAAGCTTAAATGCAAAGTTTCATCACTAATGGTTGTGTAAAACAAATATTATTTGTATGTTGTACTTACAAAGAACAAAATAAGGCATATAACATTATTCAACAAACAGAATATACACTAAACAATAAAATTAATGAAAAGATGGTGATTTTAGAAAAATTTTAAAAATATCAAATTTGGACTAATTACGACGAAGAAATACTTGTTACAACATTTGATTGCGATTAAAAGGAGAAATGTGAACTGTTCTTCATTTGAATAGAATCGGGCCCCATCATTAGCGACGCGCGGATAACCGCGTCGCCTTTGTCGCTTCTTCCAAAATTTTACATGATAATTCGAGCAACATACAAAAGCTAATCTACTATCGATTTCCTATTCCAAGACTCCGTTCGAACTTCACCATTTCGGAGCCTAGCGTCTCACGCTGCAAAATAGAGAAATTCGAAGTCATCCTTTATCCACGCAGCGCCGCTGTCAAGACGGTGATTGTCACAAGACCAGGCCGGAGGCGGCAGCAGTTCACCCCAAATGCGCCAAGTCGAGGAGTGGATCGCACGCCGCCTTCTCGCGCAGCGCGACACCCCTCGTTGCCCAGCCATCTCGACGTCGTACTGCCGCCACCCACGACCCGCCTCATGTACCGCTTCACGGTGTCGTCGGCGGCGGCACCGCCATTGTCTCTGAGAGCAAGATGGCGTATAGATAGGCCACCGTGATCGTGCCCACCCTCGGCGCCTGAGAGATCATTGCATCTCCTGTTTTCCATGAAGACGGCTTTGATCCCGGAGAAGAAGCAAGCCTCCGGATTCGAGATCGGTCGATAGCAAGGAATGCTTTGTAAGCGGTGGGGTCCCACACCCAAGAAATCGCATCTCGTATCCCCTCTATCGACAAATGCCTACCGATGTCGCCGTGCGCACACGCGCGCATGGTCGAGCAGCACCGCGAGGCCGCGGGAGGTCAGCCAAGGGCCGCTCGAGGTCGCATCGACGCCCGCAATCTCAATGCGGAGGTCTTGAGTGACGATGACGACGGCTGGTGCCGCCTGCTTCTTCCCACCATGCTATTCATCTCCAGCCGGTGAATGGTGACGATGAGGAGTAGGCGTTCTGTTTCGGGTAGATGAAGGCGGGGGATCTAAATTATTTTGGAAGGAGAAGATACAGCAGATTTGTTTCCAAACACGGTTTAAGTAAGCAATGGAGACGACGTTTGGCTAATCCGCGTATCCTTAATTCTCCATTGCAGACGACGTTTGGTTAATCCGCGTATGCTTTAATTCTACTCCCTCCGTCCCAAAAACATGCGATTATGGGAACGTGCATCAAACTATTACAACTTTGACCAAGTTTATAGCAAAAAATATTAGCATTTATGTCTTGAAATAACTTTTTTATAAAAAATATACTCCTCCAGATGTGAGAATTGCATGTTTTATTTTGTAATTGTTAGTAGTTTTTCATATAGTTTGACTCCTCGGGATGTGAGTACATTGGAGACGATTTTTCGTTAATCCGCGTATCATTTAATTCTACATTGGAATCACTACCGCTCACCATTGACTAGGCAACAGTTTCCCCATTGACCGGATCTTGGGAACCTTCCCGTTTCCTATGCTCTTGATCTTATCCCTTCCTCTCTTTTTTACAACCGATGTTATCCCTTCCTTGTTTTTGCTATAAAAGGCACCGACGCCTATCGGTCCTCCTCACTTCGAGTTGCTTCCTTCTTCTCTAGATCTAGATCTAGCTATGGTTCCTTCTTGTGAAGTGAGTCACTTGCTTCCTTCTTCTCTAGATCTAGATCTAGTGGCACAAAGAATAGATCTTGTAGAAGCTTTTGCTTTTCTCTCTTCTTCCTCCCTCGATCTCTCGGTTGCTAGAAGAATTCTTGTGATATGGGTGATTGGGTTGCTCATCCCTCTAGCACACCGCTAGAAAAATCCTTGTGATATATCAGGGAAGGTAGCCCAGAACCTCTCGGCATCAAGAACAAGGAAAGCCGAAATTAAACACTGCTGCAGTTTTTCCGTCACGCTGGGCTTCCTTTGCTTTCCTCCTCCAGTGAGGAGGATTTTTGAAGGGATATGTTTCCACCCTCTCGTATCTTTCGCTTGTGCTCACTTGTAAGCATGAAGAAGAAGCCGTAACTGGAGCATATCTCGTCATGAAGAACAAGCCGAACAGCAAGATCGACCGCGAGCAAGATCGACATATGAGCAAGATCGACCGCGAGCAAGATCGATCCGTAGTGCCTAGTGATGATGAACATAGATGGCCGCTTTGTAACCTTCGATGTATCAATGATGATGTAGAATCGTGTGTGTGTGATTTTGCATCTCAAGAGACATGCTTGTGTGATTATCTGTGTGCGACAATTTTTGTATGATTTACCTACTCACTTGCAAGCATGAAGAAGAACAAGCCGACGGGGGCTGGCTAATCCGTGTCTCTTTTGATGTAATCTGTGTGTGATTTCGCATATCTTGCCCGTAACAAAGGCGACGCGGGTTCGTTAATCCTCGTCTCTTGCCCGTAACAAAGGCGACGCGGGTTCGTTAATCCTCGTCTCTTGCCCGTAACAAAGGCGACGCGGGTTGGCTAATCCTCATCTCTTTGATATTAACGCTCACATCGAATCAAGCACCGCAACATACTTATCGAATCAAGCAGAATATAAAGAATATATATAGTATCTTAGGCAGAATATATTACAAGAAGGATTCAAATTCCACCACATCCCATATATTACAAAAAGGATTGAAATTCCAGCAATACATCGCATCCTTTATATTACAAAACGGATTCCATTTCCACCAATAGACACATCCTCCGGCATTACAAAAAGGATTCAGCAGAAATCAGGCTTGCTTTTTCTTCCTTGATTTGATATGGATTTTTCACTAGTCGCTTCGCAAGTACGATGTTTTGTTAGTTCCCAAGAGTCGGGGCTTGTATGAAGTGTCAAAGGATGGAATTTCCTCAAACTGGTTGTATTCCTCCTCCTCAACAACATTTTCAACCCCAACAATCCTTTTTTCCGTGCATAACCACAGACAGTTCTTCTTTGCAAGGTCGGTACATAGAACACTTGCTCAACATCGTTGGCGAAGACAACGGTTCGCTTTTGTAACCAAAGACCCGAGATCAACACTAACATAACCATATTTGTCCTTGCTCACGCTCTCTTCCCATTGGTGACCCATCTATACAAACAAGGCTACCTTCAATCCTGCATAATCAAGCTCACATATCTCCTCTATTTGACCGTAATATGTGTCTGCTCTCCGTGTCATCATCATCATGACTATCGCGACGACACATACGCACACCACCACTATTTTGATAGACCTCTTTTATCCGGGCCATGGTGTAGAACATGTATCCATTGATATCCATTGCTTGGTTCTTGTAATGTGAATAATGGCCCCTGCTAGATTCCTTATCTCGTGGGTAATTACAAAGCATTATTGCTGCATGTCTCGACATAATCTCGAGCCACCACGAAACCTTGCATGTGCATCTTTGCAAGCCAAGCCCTACCATGGTCAGGGTTGTCTTCACGTAGTTGTTGTTTGTGCTCATTGGCAAACGGTGTAATTAGGTGCAGCTGCTGTATCATGGTGAAATGAGCCTTTTGGAAGGCATCTGGTTCCGGAGTGACTGACTTTTTCCCCAGGGTCCCAACACCTGAAAGCCTACCTTCATGCCGTGAGCGAGGCACACCAATGGGGTTTTGTGGGTCCATATAACCCATGGCCCACTCCACTACTTCGATGGTCTCGTAGCCACGAACAATGACTCCCTCCGGAAATAATCGGTTATGTACCAATGATTTCAAGAATCCATAGAACCTCTCATATGGAAACATCTGATGAAGGTAAGATGGGCCAAGGAACTAGATTTCCCTCGCGAGGTGTGCTATTAGATGCAGCATGAGATCAAAGAATGATGGTGGGAAGGTAGCTTCAAGCAGGCATAGGGTCTCGAAATGCCTCCTCTCTAAGTCCAATAGTTTTTCCTCATCAATCACCTTCTGTTCTATTGCATTGAAGAATAAACACAAGCTCGTGACCACGTCCGCGAACCGCCTGTCTTGATACCTCTAAGTGCAACAGGAAGAAGAGCTGTCATCAACACATGGCAATCATGAGATTTCATCAAGTTGAAATTCATTTTCATGTCCTTCACCGACACTAGCCTCTTGAAGTTTGATGAGTAGCCTGAAGGTACTTTTAAATCATGCAAAACCGATGTAATTCTTTTCTCTCGCTTTGACAAGGTGGTTGCAGAACGGAAGGTTCTGCCCCGCCTCTGCTTTCCTCTCGATAGAGCTCCGCCTAATGCCCAGCTTCTTTAAGATCCTCCCTTGCATTTTTATGATCTTTTCCTTTGACTTGTAGCAATGTTCCACAAGTAGCTTCACACATTCTTTTCTTGACGTGCATGTTGTCAATCGAATGACGCACATCCAACATCGCCAATACTCTAGCTCCTATAGAATTGATTTCTTGTTCCACATTCCTTCTTCTTCTTCTTCTTCACCATCTCGCTTTTCTTTGCCAAGGGTTTTTCACGCTTGGGTAACTCCTCGATAGTTTTGATGTCCTTGACTTTCAATGGACCGATCTCCAACACATGCAACGCGCTCTCGATTCTCCTTTTCCCCATTAAACGACAATCCATGGCCCGGTATGGATGTTTCTTGCCGAGGAAACATTGCCCCATAAATACGTATTTCTTTGAATGTCTTAGCCATCTTTCGCAAGTATCTTCCAAGCAAAGCAGTGGGCAAGCTGCACCTTTCCTTTACTCCGCCGAGAGGTTGCGATGAGCCGTTGTCGCTGATGGTGGTGAACAACATGGCATGCATTGTGAACTCCTCATGCTTGTACTCATCCCAAACCTCCCACACCAGGCTTCCACAATATCTTCAAGTCATCAACTAGTGGCCTCAAGTAGACATCAATACGGCCCGGTTGCTTTGGCGAGACCAATATTGTCATCATATATTTCTGTTTCTTGCATAGCCGTGGTGGAAGGATGTACAACAACAAAGACGACAGCGGGCTGTGCTATGTGTTGAGCTCGTTACCGAATGGGTTCACGCCATCGTGCTCATAGCAAACCGTATGCTCCTTGCGTCTTTGTCAAACCACCGGAAAGTGGTTATTAATGTTACCCCATTGTGTCAGCATCCGCGGGGTGCCTAAACTTGCCATCTTTCTTAAGCTCCTTTCGCCTTCGTCATGCCAATGCAAGAGTTGGGCCTCCTTTCGTGTTGCGAACCATCTTCTCAATGAGGAATGATGCAAAAATACCATGCCACCCTCACAGAGCCCCTCCGTTAGCCTTCTTCTTCTTGCCTCTCGATCTCGCCGGCTCGTTCTCGCCATCAACATTATTATCATCTCCACCATCCTTTTTCCTCTTGTACCGATCATAGCCACACTTGGGGCACTTGTCAAGGTCTGCATAATCTCCATGGAACAATACACAACTGTTCTTGCATGCATGGATTTTTTCAACCTCTATTCCCAGAGGATAGATTATCTTCTTCGCCTCATAGACAGACTCTGCTATTTGGTTTCCTTCAGGTAGCATGTCTCTAAGCACATCCAATAGATATTTGAAACTTTTTGTTGCTCCAACCATGATCCCTTAAGTCAAGAAGTTTTAGATCACCGTAAAGGCGAGAGTACTTCCGCAATCGTGATAGAGGGTTTCTTTGAATCTTCAATGAACGCCTCGCTAATTCAAGGTGTGTACACTCGTTGAAACTCAACATCCCGCAACATTTGATCAACATTGTGCACACGTTGCAACACCTCACCATCATCGAAGCCCCTAACTTCTTGATCAGCGATATCCTCGGGCCTCAACACATTTGGTGGGAATAATGGTTCATTTTCCTCAAAACTCCACATCAAGGTCTTCATCATGGTCGGTAGCATGGTGTCGCACTTCACCTTCATTTAGGCGCTTCGAGTTCATTAAGGCATTCCTCACCATGTTTATTCCAACACGTGTAATTTTTTGTGAAACCACGTGTGACCAAATGATGAAAAATAATTTCCCGCTATGTGAATTTCTTTTGGTTGAGACAATCTATACAGGGGCAAAGCATTGCCTGAACACCACGGTTTCTCATATCCGCCTCGCTTGATTTAGAAAACCATTGACCCGCTTAAGAAATTCTCCCAATCTTTTTGGGGCTGTCTGTACATCCAAGCCTGAGTAGCAGACGCCATCTGCATTCCATACACCAAATGAGCATAATTCATCACACAAAAACCGATAACACAAGAGGATTAGGACATGAAGAATTTCAATAAAGGGGGCAATTAATTTCCACCTTGACGAGGACTTTCTACGAGGCGGCGCGGCCGAGGAGGAGGATCGAGGCAGCGTGCAGCGCCGGGCGACCATGGAGGATGGCGCGGTCGACATCCGCTGGCCCCTTTCGCCGTCACAAGACTGCCGGGCCGCTGCAGCCGCGCCGGCTCCGAGAGAAATTAAGCGTGATCTCGGGCGCGCACAAGTAGCGGCGGCAGGACAGCCGGCGGGACATCTGAGCACACAAATCGAGCGAGTGACCTTCCGAGGAGAGAGAGCGAGTGTTGTTGTCGGAACAGAGTGGCCTTCATGGAGAGAGAGCGAGTGGTGTCGGAAGGAGAAGACAGAGACGAGCAATAACAACGTGTGTCTCTGATGTGAGAAAAAAGGTGACCCTGGGTGGCAATCAAAGGAGACGAGTCCTAAGACATGAGCGTATCCAATTGGGTCACCAGCAAAGGAGACGCATCCTAACAAGCATGCGCTCAAAGACGAAATTATCGGTAACGGACTTTATAGCCTGTTACCACTACGCGATGATTAGTAACACTTAAACATGTTGCATCGATAGTTATTGATCGGTAACGGACTTTACAAGCCCGTTACCGATAGGTTTAACATTTGTAACGGGCTCCATTTAACGTCCGTTACAAAGAATTCATGTAACGGGCGTTTAAGAAGCCCGTTACCAGAAGTCCACATTGGTAACGGGCGTTGTGGAGGCCAACCCCGGGGTCGGCCCCGCGCTTATGGGTAAGGCGCCAAACAACAATACATAGATGTGGGTGGATGTAACGGGTGTTAAGGGCCCGTTACAAATGATGCGTGACCTATTTGAGGTTTTCACGTAGTGTATGCAGCCTTGCCGGGTACGACCCCGTAGAAGGGTTCATCACAAGCGGTCATCTTGAAGAAGTCGAAGTCCATCTTTCTCAGAGTCTCTGTGAAGATGATGTTCAAGCTGCTGCCCCCATCGATGAGGGTCTTAGGCAGGAACGCGCCATCCACTATGGGGTTGACGACCGGTAGGTCCCGGTCGCATGTGGACCCAATGGTCTTTCCTTGAGAAAGTGATGGGGTACTCCGACCAACGTAGAGGTTGTGGAGTTTCTTTGTTGACTTGACCGATCTCCCTTGCGTTTGATCGTATCTGTCTGTTGCTCTTGGCGGCCTGGTGACCTCCAACGATGAAGTTAATCTGCCGGTTGGCGGTCTGGAACACGCCATTGGGGTTGCCCTCTTTTGGCGGTGGTGGTGGAGAAGGCTCCTTGCGGTTGTTGTCGTTACGGTTGTGGTCGTCTTGTCGACAACGTTCGTCACGCCGGTCGTCGCGACGCTCATCACGCCGGTCGTTACGGTTGTCTTCGCGGTGATCGTCACGGCGGTAGTCGTCACGTCGATCATCACGGTGATCATCGCGGTGATAGTCACAGCGATAATCACAGCGATCCCTATCGTCATTGCGACGATAGGGTCGGCGGTCGCGATAATCGCGTCGATCAGGTCGACGGTTATAGTTGCGCTCTTGGTCTTCTTGGGCTCTGGAGGTACTCCTAGGACACGCTTTAGCTGTTCACACTCCCTCATGGTATGCTTGGCGTCGCGGTGGAACTGGCATTGGTCGTCCATGACCATGTTGAAATCACCTTCAAGGAAGGTGGAAGGTCTGGGTGGGTCAGTTGCATAGATTTCGCCAGATCGCTTGCGCGACCTGCTGCCACCGTCGTCGTGATCTTCTCCTTTGAAGTCGTGCATCACCGCGTCTTGAGTATCGACAAGCTTGTCGACGTAGGCCATGAGGTCGGCGATGGTGTGGGCGTCAGCTTCGTGGATCTTTTCGAAGAGCTTGATGTTAGTTAGCCCCCTCTTGTAGTAGGCTATGACGTCTTCATCCTTGACACCTGCGAGAGTGTTGCGGTTCTCAAAGTAGCGGTTAGTGTACTCTCGGAGAGTTTCATCACGCCTCATCCGCACTCTAGTGAGGTGATGTGTGTTGCCGAGACGGTTGTAGGTCGCTTGATAGTTGGTCGTGAAGAGCCGTGACAAGGTCGCCCACGAGGTGATGCACTCCGCAGGAAGACAGTCGAGCCATAGGAGTGGTGCTTTGCCCATCACGAGGGGAAAATATCCCGTCATGTGATCCTCATTACCTCCGGAGGCGCGTGCCGCGATGCTGTACATCTTGAGCCAAATACTTAGGTCGGAGTGACCGTCGTATTTCTCGATGGCTGGCTTGAAGTCTTTGGGGTATCTGATCGTCCTGAGACGACGTGAAAACACCGGGAAGTTGTTGACCGCTCCAGGACTGGCTGATGGGGCGTAGGCCGTCGAGATAATGTAGAGGTCATCTGGAGGACCATTATCTTGGTCGCATCGGGCACGTCGTAGGAGCTCTTTGGTCGCATCCGCCAAGTTCGCTGTTGCTTGAATAGGATTATTGGCGTTAAGGGGATTAGGGACCCCGTTGTCGCGGTCGTAGTTAGCACGGTGTGCTATTTCCTCTTCGTCTCGTATATGTCGACATTGACTGCTCTCGTCGTGGTTGGCTTGTACTGGTGGAGGTTGAGCTCTAGCGTTACGCCTTGCGTTGGCGGCAAGATTCTGTTTACGCCCGGCCGCATTGGCGTTGTTTTGGGCATTGCCGAGGCGTTACCGGCCGGCGTTGGCGGTGGATTGGCGCTTGATTGGCGAGCGTTGGCGCGGGATTGACCGGTGTGCTGCCGTTTTCGCCTCCTCCCTCTTCAGCTACGGGCTCAAGGGGAGCATTGTTGTGGCGTTGGTGACGAGGTCGATCCGACCTACTCACAGTAGGAGCTTGAAGCGATCCGTATCTGGACCCCTCTTTTGACACAGGCGGTAGCGGCGGATGTGAGCTTGTAGGTGCCGTATTGCGAGTGTCCTCAAGTTGACCCGGTCGGCAAGAGCTGCGCCTAAGTTTGCTTGAGGAGAGTTGTAGACTTCATGACCGTCTTGCTCAAAGTCCCTCAGGAGGTCTCTAGCACGTAGGCGGTTTCGACGAGGCTTGTTGCGATTATTCCGCCGAGGAGCGCTTGAGCCGCAGGGGCTTGCGCCCGCTGCGCGTTACTGCGGGTTGGTTGCTGGCACCTTGCACAACATTGCCTGCAGGCTGACCTGCGCCTGCGGCAGCTGCATCTAACTCCTGCTGACGGCGTGTAGCTCTTGCGGTGTTGGCGTTTTCACGCTCTATACGCCTGCTCTGCCTCTCCGGCCGAGGAGAATGCGTCATGGAGACCACGAGGACCTCTCGATGCGAGATCTCAAACACTTCTCCCGGATAGTTCGGGAAGATGGTCGTACGAGCGATCGCGAGGCGGTCCGGAGACGGCTCGTGGTTAAAGCGCGGCGATGAGCGCGGTGAGAGGTCGGAAGCTTCTTGAGCACACCGCAGCCGCGAGCCGTGTGTTTGGAGTCTTCGTCGTGGGCGGGCAAGGGTCGTCGAGGTGACCCCTGCGGTTCCCACGGTATGGAGTATTGGGTCCAGATTCGATCTGGATCTTGCACTTCATGTAGCGAGACGCTACGTGAGCTGCGTTCCGCATACCAAGGGGCATGCGGGATGAAGATGGAGGGGTCTGCGAGGCGTTTGGCGCTCCACGGACCTTGATCGTGTCGGAGAGCATGTCTTCTCGACGCGATCAAGCCCGCGATCAGTCACGAGGAGTAGGTGGGTGGCTTTTCCGCCCGGGATCATCGTCCCGACCTGGCGGTTGGAGGTGACCGCGTTGCCCTCGATGACGAGGCAAGCGGCTGGAGCGGTGGATTCTGCCGGCATGGAGCCAAAGCAGATGTCGATGGGGTTGGCGAGGATGTCCGCCATGCTCTCCGGGAAGATGACGCCGTTGGTCGAAGCCATCGAGTTGCACGAAGAACCCTGGATTCCTCCCCTACCTGGCGCGCCAACTGCCAGATGTTTAAATCTAGACAGCCCACATGGGGGTTAACCCCGGTGGTTTAGTTGTTCGGTGAGGGGGAATCTAAGGCTAAGAACTCAAAGGTTGCGCGAGCACACGGAACCACGAGAACACGAGTTTATCTGGTTCGGGCCTCCTGAGAGTAAAACCCTAAACGTCCGATTGTTGGTGTAGATTGCTTGAGGATTACGTGATTGTACAAGGGGTCGCCCTGCCCGCCTTATATTGGCCAGCGGACAAGGTCGGTTCCCAGACGATCAGGAGACCTAAGTCTAGTTGATTACATCGCTTGCCATATCCGTCGATCTGCTTGGTCGGGATCCACCGATGTCTTGTCTTGTACGCCAAGTCTCGAGGTCGTTCCGGATAAGGTCGTCTGGAATCTTCTTAAAGGTCTTCAGGAGGTCGTGTGGGCCACCAACTAGGTCGGTTGGGCCCACCGCCGTCAGTCGGTCTTCCGGGTGCAGGCCGGACCCACTTGTCGACGGAGCACTGAGCTCGGTGGGGACCCAGGGGTACCCATGTCTCACAAGGTCTTATCTGTAACTCGACTGCTGAATTAATATATTATCTGTGATGTTGTCAAAAAAAAAACACAGCCACCAAGCACCTGCTGCTGTGCTGCTGCTCAAAAGTCAAAACGGGTGAAAAAGAAATACAACCGGAAACTGGGCCAAATTAGCAAACAAAGCCCACGAATCTAACAAAACTGGCCCAGATTCACAGAGGACGTGTGACGTGAGTTTTTTAAAAAAAAAATTAAGATAAGGACGTGGGAAGTGGTTGGTCGGCAGACATTATTTTGATGATGAGAAAAAACCCGTCGCAACATTTGCATGGGACATTCAAAATTCACTTGACACATCTCAATAAAAGATGCAACTTCCGAATTAAACACTTGCACCATGTGTTTGAAGCGTTTGCAACATCATTACATCTGGACACCACCAGATGAAACATTCAAATCGCTTAATGCAACATTGAAAAACACAAATTGAAACATTGCAAAACAAACGACAACGAGATCCAAGTCCAGCCACAGGGAGCCAACGTCGCTGGCGAGCTCCCGCGTCCAAGCGCATCCTTGGCCGTGGAGGCGCGCTGGTCTTTGTTTGCCGCTGCACTCGACCTTGAGCTCTGCACCACACCTTCCCTCTGCATTGCTCGCCGTCGGGAGGCAATCTGACCCTGCGAACGGGGAGATTGAGGAGGAGATCTCCGGCACAAGGAGCTCCTCTTACCGCCACAGGAGCAGGGGCGCGTGGTACGTCCTCGCCGCTGCCGCCGGGGAGCAGGGCAACGGGCACGTCCTTGCCGCCGCTAGAGCTCCATGGACGCCGACCGTCCTCGTCCAGATCTACCGCGGGAGAAGCCTGTCGCGCCGTCGATTCGCGGGCTTGAGAGTGAGGCATCGCGGAGTTCGCTCGCCCCCATCTCCACGTGACGCTGCCAGAGCTCCCTCGGCTCCTCCGTCGGCCAGGAGGCCGCCCCGCCCCTACACGCGGAGGCCATCCCGGGCCTTGCGAGGCGGCGGCGAGGAGGAGGGCGTGGGAGAGAGAGAGACGAACAACAGGGGAGGGGAGTGGAGTGAGGTTAGGGTTCAGCGGGGTGCTATTAGGCGGGGTGGGGTGGTGGGTGTGTTCGCAAAAGTGTGTGGGGGTGTTTATAAAAATGACACCAATATCAAATTTTTGCTTCTTCGCATGGAAATAAATTTTAGGTGAAGGGCTTATGAGCAAAACGGATGAAAAATAAATATAACCGGAAACTGGGCCAAATTAGCAAACAAAGCCGACAAATCTAACAAAACTGGCCCAGATTCACAGAGGACGTGGGAAGTGAGTTTTAAAAAAAAAATTAAGATAAGGACGTGGGAAGTGGTTGGTTGGAAGGTGAGGGCAGGAGTCACACGGGATCAAACGGCAAAATTTGGCTGAGGAGAATTGGTCGCTTGTTTGTTCTGAACTTCTGAATTAAAGTTACATGATGCACTGATGCAGCCGTAATGATTTCTGCCATCAAAACTTTGATACTGAACTGAAGAAACTGCAAAGGAGCTGAAACATTAGGAATCATCATTGGACATGCGAGAGCTGACAGCAATTTATTCCTGGAGAAGATGAGCAGCTGTTCAATTAGTAAGAAGGACGCGTATCTGCCTGATTAAAAGAGGCGAGATCTAGCATGTACTTAGGCCTTGTTTAGTTGGCAAAACTTTCTAACGTTTTCTCCACTCTCTCCATCACATCACATTAAATCGTTAAAGACATACGTTCGGAGATTAAATATAGATAAAAATAACTAATTACACAGTTTTGATGTACTTTGCGACACGAATCTTTTGAGCCTAGTTAGGCCATGGTAAGATAATATTTGCCACAAACATATAAAACGTGCTACAGTGTGCTACAGGAATTCGAAACATTGAAAAGGTAAATTTTTCCACTAACTAAACAAGGCCTTATAAGTGGTGGTGGAGTACGTCAGCAGCTACGGGAGTGGCACCGGCGTCAGCAGCGGCTTCCCGGAGAAGAAGGCGTCGAGGTTCCCGATCATGAGCTCGCGGAGGTCGGCGGTGGACTCCTCGGTGAACACGGCCTCGTGCGCCGTCAGCACGACGCTGTCCATCCCCCGCAGCTCCAGCGGCGCGTGCGGTTCGTTCTCGAACACGTCGAGCCCGGCGCCGACGATCCTCCCTTCCCGCAGCGCGGCGATCAGCTCCTGCTCGTCCACGTTCCCGCCGCGCGCGACGTTCACCACGACGCCGCCCGGCCCCAGGGCGTCCAGCACGCGCCGCCCGACGATGTGCCGCGTCCATTGCAGAGAAAAAGATTCTAATTTGTTTCTAATCGTGCGTGCCATTGTGAATTACTAGTATCCATGAACTGAAAAATGAATCGAACCTTGGATGTGAGTGGGTAGTCCCCTTGCGCCGGCCAGAGCCCGGCGCGGACGTAGCGGTCGGCGGCCGAGACGCGGCGGAGCACGTCGACGAGTAGCCCGACGGCGTGGTCAGCGACGTCGACGGAGAATATCTTGCCCGCGCCGGCCACGGCGACGCCGCGGCGCGCGCAGCCGGCGAGGTCGATGTGGTCGACCCCCGCGCCGGTGGTGACGACACAGCGGAGGGACGGCACGGCGTCCAGGAACGCAGCGTCGACGAGGACGGCGCCGCCGGCGACGACGAGCGCGGCGCGCGGCGGGTCTGGCCCCGCTGCGGCGTCCGCGAGGAACGCACGCAGGGCCGCGCCCGAGGCGTAGTAGTCGTGGACGCGGAACCGCGCGCGCAGCGCGGCCAGGAAGGTGGCCTCCGTGCGCCGCAGGAGGAGGAGCCCCGGCTTGGCGGGCGGCGCGGCCATCGGATGGTCTTGCTTGCGTCCTGAAGGATCAGATTGGGCTGCCCGGTGAGGTGAGCGGTGGATCTGAGGCCACCAAAAGCAGAGCAGGCCGCGACGCTCGCCGTCGGATCGCGTGCTGCAGTTGAGTGATGCTGCTGATCCGATCCCCTGACCCCTGTTCTTAACATTTTGTCCTGATTCTTGCAATACTATAGCATAATCGATCCGAATAATTGGTTGGTTGTGACTGTATGAGCAGCCAACTACCCACCACACCATTCAAAGGTCGTGTTTAGTAAAAATTTTTGAAGTATTAAATGCGATTTTGATCACTAATTAAGAGTATTAAATAAAGGCAGTTTATAAAATTACTTCCACACCCGTATGTAAATTTCCGGAGGAATCTAATGAGACTTTCACCACGTGATTTAGAGAATGATTATCAGTAGTATTCAGTAGAAATTATTAAATTAATTATCTTTATTAGATTCAACACGCAGCAGTATACGCGAAAACGTTTCTGAATAAACTGACGAATAGTCTTTCCTCAGACACAAGATTCCTTTCTCCGAAAATTTTTGGAGAGGAATCTAAACACGACCAAAGTCCAAGGACTTGTGATTGTCGCTTCGTCCCTTTCGGCCCCCAATAGATTCCGTGCTCTCAGTCTCACCGATCCAAGCGGTTGAGTGATGCTGCTGATCCGATCCCCTGTTCTTAACATTTTGTCCTGACTCTTGCAATACTATAGCATAATCGATCCGAATAATTGGTTGGTTGAGACTGTATCAGCAGCCAACTACCCACCACACCATCCAAAGTCCAAGCACTTGTGATTGTCGCTTCGTCCCTTTCGTCCCCAACAGATCCCGTGCTCTCACCGATCCAAGCGGAACCCAAGCAAGGATGCCGCCGGCGGCGTCCAGCGCGGCGGCTCGGTCGCCGACAACAAGCCGCTGGTGCTCCTGACGCAGCCCCTGCTCCAGCAATTCGCGGCGGCGCTGGAAGGCCGGTACCGCCTCGTCCTGGCCGCGGACGCCGACTCGGCCGCGGCAGCCGAAGCCCGGGTACTGTTCGCGGCGGGGCTGAAGGCGGTGACCGCCGAGCTCGTCGACGCGCTCCCGGCGCTGGAGCTGGTGGTGGCCATCTCCGTCGGGTTGGACCACGTCGACCTGGACGCGTGCCGCCGCCGCGGGCTCGCCGTCACCAACGCTGGGGACGCCTTCTCCGTCGACTCGGCCGACTATGCCGTGGGCCTCGTCGTCGCCGTGCTGCGCAGGGTCGCCGCCGCCGAGGCCTACGTCCGGCAAGGAAGGTGGGCCACGGACGGTGACTACCCGCTCGCCACCAAGGTTAGTTTGACTTGTCCTCTGAGAGGAACTCCAACAGACTCTGTAAATTGGTTGGACTAGTAAAAAAAAGAAAAACCTAAGAAAATTGTGATCCAACAGCCTCGATTCGGCGGTCGCCGGACACGCGCAGCGCAGATGCAGTCAACGGAGGAATCCTAGCCCGGTTCCGCCGCGGCTCCGGCACGGCGCGGGGTGAGGACCTCAGTCGTGGCACGGCGCGGGGTGAGGACTTCCGCCGCAGCCCCGGCAGGACGCGGGATGAGGAGCTCCGCTCAGCCGATGCTTGCCTCTGCGTGCCTCGAGCGGGGGTGGAGTATGAGATGTCGGCGCCGGCGAGCCTCTGCGTGGAGCCGCGGGCTGCCAGTCCGCCGCCGCGCCGCTTGCCGGCGAGCCACCGCGCGTGGGGCTGCGAGCTCCCGCGGGGAGCCGCGCCGCCGTTGACCTGCGTGGGGAATAGGTGAGTCTCGAGCTACCAGTCTGCTGCGGTGCTGCCGCAATTGCTCCCGCCCCCCTCGCACCTGGCCTTCCCCGTGGGCGTCAGACTGCTAACGGCGCTCTTCGCCGGCGCGAGGCGAGGTCGGACGGATGGAGGATAAGTCGCAGGGGGAAAAAATGTGAACCGGCGGCCAACAGATCGAAGGGAGTCGCTGGGAAAAAAAGATGTGGACCCACAATTTAGATATAGAGAGAAGAATTAAAGTGACTCTTGGAAAATTTCATCATTTATGTCGTTTTCTAATTTTTAGAATTCTTTTAAAACTCTAGATTTAGCTAAGATTATACAATAGCTGTTGGAGTTGCTCTAACCATGTCATTTCTTTTTTTTTTGAGCGGAATTGATCATTCCATTAACTGAAAGATCCAGTGCGATCACTGGACACAAAATCCTCCACACCCGGAGGCGTTCCATCCCAACGGGAGACAGAGTTTGGAGGACTATTACACCCTTTGCGCCGCCAAGGCATGCGCCACACGATTACATAATCTAGGGGCGAGAAGAAACAATGCTAGACACAAACGACGATCTCAGAACTCTTTGATCTCCGGTATGATCCTCCAGTTGCCGGGCAAAGCCATTGGACTCCATGGCCATCTTCAACATCAGGGAATCTGTCTCAAAGTGTGCTTTTGCAATCCCCTCGCTGCAGCTTTCACACACCATTAAGCATGCAAGTAGCTTCGCGCATGAAAACGTCCATCGAAGGAGCATCTCCCGCTCCGCGCTAATCACCACACCTTCCTCATCTCGATCACAAACCCCACCCCTTCTCCTGTATTTGCGGAGAAAACACCATCATCATTTATTTTTGAAACTCCGGCGGCCGCCATCTCTCGAACTTGTCTTGGCAAATTCCCGCTTTCTTTCCTATTGTCCAAACTCGTCGAAAGCTTCGGGCGAGCATTGCTAGCTCTGTCGGCCTCCTCATTTGCTCCCCTTCTCTCACCCGGTTCCTCTCCAACCACCATTGCCTCGTGAGGATTATTACCTTCAGCGACTATCTTTTTCATTCCCGAATTGATCCGTCACTTAGGTCTTGATCTCTTTGTACTAGCACTTCTGACAGATTCTAAACCCGCCTCCTTCGGTGGGGTAACATGTTTGCATTTGAAGAAAAGGTGACAACCATCCTCATTCGACCTTAGACATCACACACTTCGTGTCCAGTTCCATGCCCCTCCTCTCAAGCCCTATTCTCGGTAAGAGAATTGTGTGCCAATCAGCCGTATGAAGTGCTTTCGTTTCCGGCAAATCAAGTTTCCACAAACTCTTCCACATATCCACTGTCCAAATCGGTGTCATTTGATGTTGGTGATCTCCTCTTCTCGCTTCGTTTATAAAACTCCCTTTGCACTTTGTATGCTGAGCGCAATGAAAACATTCCCCTACTGTCATAGTGCCAAGCCACAACATCATCAAGCTCCATGTGTATTGGAATGGACGAATGCACCGACATCTTCCTCAAAGAAGGTTTGTGAAACCATTTCGACATCCCATTGGCTCGTGGCAGGATCAATTAATTCCTCCACTTTGGTGATCAAATTTCGCCCTCTAGGTGTGAGTGGTCTTCTCGTCCATTCTCTTGGAAGCCATGGATCAGTCCAGATATTTATAACCTGTCCATTGCCAACTCTCCATATGATCCCCTTTTTCAGGACTTGCACCCCTTTCAAAATGCTACGCCATGTGTATGACATGCCTTCACTAGCACTTGCATTCAGGACTGTGCTGTTCTTGAAATATTTTGCCTTCAGTACCCGGGCACATAGGGAGTCTGGATCTCTGATTAATCTCCATGTTTGCTTGGCCAACATGGCCAAATTGAAATATGTATGTCCCTGAAGCCTAATCCACCTTCACCCTTCGGCAGCGTCAACAAATCCCAACGTAGCCAATGCATCTTGTTCTCTTTATCCTGGTTACTCCACCAATACCTACCAATCATAGTATTAATCTGTTCACACATTTCTTTTGTGATATCGAAACAACCCATTGCAAAGGTCGGGATTGCTTGTGCTACAACTTTAATCAAAATCTCTTTCCCTGCACTTGAGAGTAATTTCTCCTTCCACCCTTGAATTCGCTGCCAGATTCTTTCCTTCAAGTAGGCAAAAAACCTTTGTCTTCTCCTTTCCCACATGCACCGGCAGTCCCAGATATCTTTCATTCACTGTTTCCCTTTGAATCCCCAAAGCACCAGCACTTCTCCCTCTTCTCCTCACATGTATTCGTACTAAACATGATAGTGACTTATCCTTGTTTATAACCCAGCACTCCTCATAGACTCGTAAAATCTGGTAGTTCTGTGTATCCCTCCATTTGCCGAAACAAAATTAATGAGTCGTCGGCAAACAGCAAGTGAGATACACTTGGAGCACCTGGGCACACTTTAACTCCTTTTAAGCTTCCATTCTCTTCCGATTGATGTAGCAAGGCTAAAAATCCTTCTGCACACAACAAGAACAGAGATGGGCGCGGTGGGTCGCCTGTCTTAAACCCTCTCCGGCCAAGGAAAGCATCAGTTAGCACCCCATTCACTTTTATTCGATGCAAGCTGTTGACACACATTTCATGATTGCGCTAATCCATGTTGTGTGAAATCCCAACCACATCATCATGTCATGGAGAAAGCCCCACTCCACCCTATCATACGCTTTGCTCATATCCAACTTCACCACTGCAAAACCCCCTTTCCCCTTTCTTTTGTTCTTCATGTAGTGTGTTAACTCATATGCAATTAAAATGTTGTCCGAGATTAACCTTCACAGGACAAAGGCACTTTGTCTTGGGGTGAAAATATCTGGGAGTATGGATTTCAGGTTTGCTAGTACCTTCGAGACAATCTTGTACAGTACATTGCATAGACTAGTAGGTCGCAAATCCTTCAATTTTTCAGGGTTGCGTACCTTTGGGATCAGCACTATCGTTGTTTCATTCCAACCTTCAGGAAACTCCCCCCCATTCAGCACCTGCAGCACCTCCTGAGTTACCTTGCCTCCCACCACATCCCAGAACCTCTTGTAAAAGATCGACGGCATGCCATCAGGTCCCGGTGCTTTGAGGTCACCAATGGAATCCACCGCATTTTTAACTTCTTCCTCTGTGAATTCCCTCAACAGCAACTGGTTCATCTTCTCAGTGACCTTCCTCTCAACGGCTTGGGTAAGCTGTCGAGAGTCAGCCCCCTCTGTAGACCTGAAAAGGTTTTTAAAATAGTTAGTAATAAAACCCCTTTTCTCCTCCTCCTCCTCCTCCTCCTCCACCCAACCTCCTTCATCTCTTCTCATCCTTCCAATTCTATTATTCCTCCTCCTCTCGTAACACCTTTGCATGGAAGAAAGGCGTGTTGTCACCCTTCTCCAGCCACCTAACATGGGCTCTTTGTCTCCAATACACATCCACCCGTTCCTCCAATTTTTCCAATCTATATCGGAGAATTTGCTCCCTTCCCACCTCATCTCGACTAATACCCCCCTCCTGCAGCGCTCAAGCTCCTTCTTAACCTTCTTAATTCTCTTCTCTAGATCACCGAGGACATTTCTACTCCAATCAGATAGGCCTCTTGCCACCACTTTCAACACTTCATGGACTGGGTGCGGTCCTTCCATCGCCTCCGTGCTTGCGACTACCTCTCGCACTTCTATTCACCTAGCCGACTTGCCTCAAACCGAAAAGGCTCTCCTCCTCACAGGCCCCTTCTCCCACCCACCCTTGTCACAATGATTGGGCGGTGATCGGAGTGTCGTGGATCACCATTAACGACCCTCACCATAGGAAAGCGAGCCCTCCACAAATCATTTGCCACCGCCCTATCCAGGTGTTCTCTTATATATTCCTCAACATTGTGACTATTATTTCGCCATGTAAAGATGTCCCCCTCAAAACCAAGGTCTCGCAGCTCACAATCCTCCAAAGTCTCCCAGAAGCGATCCATCTTAGCTTGACATTTCTGTCTATCCCCTTCTTTCTCATGCGTGAACAAAATCTCATTGAAGTCACCTGCACAGAGCCACGGTTTTGCTGGGCTAATGCACATAACCATGTCATTTCCTGCATTGCCGTTTTAGAGATTTTTAGTGCTATGCACTTGGTGCCCAGTCAATTCAAATAAGCCTTTTTAAAAGAAGTTTAAATTACTTTCCTTAAGTATAATTAAAGTCTAGAATAACCTCTTAAAATATTTCTTGATTTAGTTTATCTTCTAAACTATGACATTTAGCTCAGTTTACCCATCGACACAATTTGACTGTTTTTCCATGCACAAGTGAAATTTTAAGTTCAAATTTTGTAAGATACAGCAAACACCATAAGACATGAAATTCTACAATGAATTTTCATCACTATTTTGATAACATAAGATATTAATAATAAAATTGGTCCCTAAGATACAAAATTATATACAATCTAACAATGAAAAAATCATAAAATATTTTTAAAAAATAGATCATGATGTCCATTACCACTCTAAAAAGTCTAAAATTAAAATTCAATTTGTGTATGCAGAAACAAAAATGAAAAAGAGCATTACGGGTAAGTTAAACCAAATAGCATAATTTAAAGTGTAAACTGAACCAATACATAGTTGAAGAAGTTATCTGAATTTTCACTATACTTGAATGGAGTTATTTGGGCTTTTTCTTTTTTTTAAGAAAATTGATTTGTACATAAGTTGATTACTAATCTTTAAACATTGCTCACTTAGTCCCAAATTTCTAGTCATTTTGGTTTTTTAAATACATTCCTTTTGTTATATATGTACTTAGATATATGCTTATGTTTAGATACATAACAAAATAAATGTATTTATACAAGCCAAAACGATTATTAATTTGGGATAGAGGAAGTACAAAATAACCGGGTTTTAAAAAATACTCCCTATGTAATTTACCCATAATGAGATTCAAATTTTACGATCTTTGACTAATAATTTACCCATCAATTTTTTTCATTGTTGTATGGTTGGATTTGTAACCAAATGTACTTTCCAATGAGTATAAATCAGAACCATACATAATATAATATAAAAGAAATGAATGGTCAACGTATGATTTGGAAGACCATGCCATGTTACCTTGCGCCTTATAAACAAAAACGTAGGAGGTAAAAAACATAAAAGGAAAAAGTGAACAAAAAGTTTCAAAATAAAATTGAACAGAAAGTATTACTTGGAAGACCATGCCATGTTACCTCTAGTTTGATGAGGTACTTTAAGTTTTTCGAATTTTGGGCATTAAGGATGGGCATTGAAATTGTTGAAAAAAGAACAAAAGAAAAGATAAGCTTTAAAATGGACCTTTGTGGGCCTGAACTTCTCTCGTGAGTGTGAAGCAATAGGTGTGGTGGGTGGCTGGGAGCATGCAGAAAATTCCGAGCAGTGGTATAAGCTTTGAAATGGACCCACCTGGGCCAAAACCTCTCTGTGAGTGAGAAGTAATTGGTCGGTTGTTAACTAGTCATGGCCCACCAAGCCTAAAATGGATGAGTAATGGCCCACTAAGTTCGAAATGGATGAGTAATGGACCATAAGCAGGCGGAGGATGCAGCCCAAGATCGGACATGGCCCGTAGAGCCCGAGAAAGATGAGCATTCAGCCCACGGGCAGGTGACTGCGTGTCTTTTTCGTTGAGTTTGTTGACTGGACGACGCTTCTGGCTGCTTCCGCGGCAGAAAACTGAAAGTGCATCTAGACCCCTAAGTAGATTTTGGTGAATTGAATGACAAAACGATTAAAGGTCTAACTTGTTTTGTCTAAAGATTGTGAGCAGGTTTTCATTATTTATTCATGAGCTACAATTGTTGTTTATTTAAATGATACTATATGGCTCACAATGATTAAAGGCAAGCAAGTGTGTGATCCTTATGCAAATTGGTTTATGTCAAGCAATAAGTGGATCTATATTTTGGGGATATTTTGCGAAGATGAATTACATGTCTCCAAAGAATGTGGTAGCTTGACTAAAAATAAAAGGGATCATTAAAAGAAAAATTGGAATGTTTATCAAGATAAAGTGCAAGGCTTCATGTGGTAATTGAAAGAGGACACAAGGATGAGTATAGACTTAATGGTCCTTAAATGGAAGCTTGCATATTCGTTGTCAATCAAGAATAAGCATTTGAAGCGGGATTTCAAATGAAGGTCAAATTGTGGATTAAGCAAAACCTAACTCAATGTGGATTGGGTAAGTGATGAAGAGATCAACCAAGATGTCTAGGGTGAGGGACTAAGCAATCTTTGGGGTCTTGGCCCGGCCGCCATTAGTGTTTTGCTAAGGTGAAGTTCTAGCATCCGTGGGGTCTCCAAGTATCATATCCAAGCCTTAACCGAGGGAAGCAATGCAACATATCAACAAGTTATGATTGACAATATGGAGTGACTTAAGGATTAAAGTGAGCACTCTTATGCAAAAAAGGAAAAATCCTAAGTCACTAGCTCAAGTATGGATTTGCTCAAGACATCGGCTATATTGGAAGCCCTCAAGTTGGAATTGCAAAAGTATGGCAAGATTGAAGATCTACAAGCTCAAGTGATCGACTCCGTTTTACATTTACTCTTGAGTTTAGGAATGACGTACTATCAAGAGGGATGCAACATTAGCTCTAAGACAAAAGATCAAAAGTGCTCTTTAGTTGACCTAAGTGAGAACTAGCCTTGAGAGAGTCTCTGAGTAGTCTAACAAACCTCTAACCCAACCTTTGCCACTTCAACACGTCTTGTAGTGCTTGTGAGAAGAGTTTTTAGGCTCTCTCTAACAGCCCAGTGTGATCTAACCACCTCTGGCAGCTCAACAGCTAGTTTTTCAAGCGGCGAGGCGGGCGGTCTAACCCGCCACGACGAGCGATCTAACCGCCTTGGCCAGAGTTCTAACGGCTAGTTTTCCTTGTGAGGGGTATAAGTACCCCACGAGCTCCACTTGTTGGGGCTGCTGATTCTAGGGTTGCTGAGGTGCTTCCCCAGCTGTTTTTCATAAGCCAAAGCCATAGAAACACTCTCCAACCCTCTCTTTGTGAGATTTGCTATTCAAGCCATATCCTAGTGTTGGGTTGAGAGTTTAAACCTTTGTGAGCTTGTGTGAGCTGAGCAAGAGCATCCCATAGCTTGAGCACTTGTGGTTCGCGTCGGAAAGCCTTTGAAGCATTTGTTACTCTTGGAGGTTCGCCTCCTAGACGGCTAGGTGTCACCGGCTTGCTCCCAAGGTTGTGGTGAGCAGCGGCAAGTTTGTGAGGGCTGTGATCTTGCCTCTTCGTGAAAAAGACCACCTTAGTGGAAAGGAGGAAAGCGGTTGAAAGAGACCCGACTTGTTGTGGGAGAATTCCCTTATAAGCTCCTCAACGGAGACGTAGCCGTTCCTTAGTGGGCGGTGAACTTCGGGAAACAAATCATCGTCTCTCCTTTGTTGTTTGCCTCACTCGTTTTGAATTCTAGCATATTTACTTTGCTTCCACTCGATCTACTTGGGTGTGCTTGTCTTTGAGTGCAGGGATCATTACCCTGCTTGTGATCATCTACAGGAGCCACTCAAGAACTTCGGTTCTTGCTAGAAGTCAAGAGAAGCTTTGAGTTGTCTTTTGCAAGTTCACTGGGTGGAGGCGGTCTAACCGCCCCCCAGACCCGGTCTAACCGCCCCCTCTGTGCTGAGTGCACCAGGGGTGGTCTAACCGCTTGGCAGGGGTGGTCTAACCGCCTGTGCCAGTGAAGCTCAAGTTTCGGGGGAAAAGTTTTATTTGGTCGTCTCGCCTATTCACCCCCCTCTAGGCGGCATCAAGGTCCTTTCAAAAACGTCGGGCGGTGGCTGACCACATTCGGACTGGCTCTAGTGACGGGTGCACATTACTATCTACCGCTTTAGGCTGGTCGCACCGCTTGACCTCGAAACACACCTGTACAGGGTGCGGAGCCCACCTGACAGACCCTATTTACAGGTGATCTCATGCAGGTCTCTGCAGCCGCCTGACCCCTATCCGCGCACGGCAAGCCGCTCGGTCTCTCCTCCTCTCTACTCCCCGCCGTCCGTCGCCAGCGCGCGCCCGCTCTGACACGACGGCGCGGCCCTTCTTCCCAACGGTTGCGGAGTCTCCTCCCCGCTACGAGCTCCTTCGTCTCCGCCTCCTCCGTTGAGCCGCCCAGATCTGGCGCGGTCCTCGAGCTCCTTTGCGCTGACCCCCAAGCTCCTCCTCCTTTCCCCTGCGGCGGCGGGGTCCTTCTCCTCCTCCTCCTTTCCTCGGTGGCCCTTGAGCGGCGCGTAGCAGTGTCCTCGTCCCGACGACATGGTGGGTCCAATTTCCGCCGGTGCGGCAACCTCCTGCTGGCTCAACCTCCTCCCCCACCTCGGCATCCTCCGCCAGCGCCCTCCTCTCCCGCCGTGCGGCGACCCGGCGGTCTCCCACTGCGGGGATGCGGCATCCCGACCTCCTCGGCGTCGACGTCCCTCCCCCGCCGCTGCTCTCCGCCCGAATTGACAGTGGGCAGCCTCACCTTCGCCTGAATCGACGTCTCCAGCCCCCCTTTCTCTCTAAATCCGTTGACGACGCCCTCTCCGGCGCGTGGCGGCCTCCTCACTGTGTCCCTGCCACCGCGTCTCTCCCCCTCCCTCTTTTCCCCTACGAGGTGGAGGCGCGGGCCAGCTTGAAGTTCGTCGGCAGCACAGCCTGGCTGCTCCACTTCCGGCGGCATCCTTCCCGCATGCTGGTATCCAAGTGCGAGGTCGACAAGGAAGTGGGGTCGAAGCCGAGGCCGACGACGCATCCTCGCTGCTCCTCCTCCCCGACGCTGCCTCGCTGCTCCCTCGGACGGCGGAGCCGTGACACTTCCCAGGCGTGGCGCGAGAGGTTGGGGAAGGTGCTTTGGCTCGTGGGGCCCGCAGAGAGAGATCATAGAGGCGGAGCGCAGAATGCTGTGAATACAGATTCACTGTAGCCACCTGGAGCATGGCGTCGGGTTCCCAGGTCTGCGGTGCAGCTCATCCACCAGCATATTTGCCGTTCCGTGACCTTTCGAGGGCCGCGGTGCGACCAGCCTTAGCCTGAAACGCCGTGAGAGAAGGAGATGGCGCCGCCGACGCAAGAAGCCGCTGGTTCCGGCGTCCAGGTGCTCCTGGCCGACCCTCTCATCCCTGAGTTCCAGGCAGTCCTCTCCGCTGGCTACCGTCTCATCCCCGCCGTGGGTGTCGACGTGGACACCTCCGCCTCGGCGCGGGTGCTTCTCACCATGGACCTGCCGACGGTGACTGCGAACCTCATCGACGTGCTCCCGGCGTTGGAGCTGGTCGTGGCCACGTCCGTCGGCGTCGACCACAACGACCTCGCCGCATGCGGCGCCACGGGATCCGGGACGCGCCCGGGGGCCGTCGCCCGCCGGCCAGCGCGGACTACGCCGTCGGGCTGGTCGTCGCCCGACGCTCCGGCGCGTCCCGCCGCCCGGCGCCTACGTCCGGCCCAGCGGCGGCTGGGCCGCCCATGGCAAGTACCCGCTCGCCACCAAGGTCCTCGATTTTTCGCCGGCTATCTTTGCAGCTAGCCACTGCATCTCCAACAAGAGCAGAGCGGGAGCGATCGAATAGGAGGGAAAGAATAAAATTGAGCAAAATTTGACATGATTTCAAAGATGTGTTGCAGGTGAGCGGCAAGCGCGTGGGGATCGTGGGTCTAGGCCGGATCGGCTCGCTGGTGGCGCGGCGCCTCGCCGCGCCAGGTGTCCGTCGCCTACCACTCCCGGTCGCCGAGGCTGTCGTCACCATACGCCTTCTTCCTGACGGTGCGCGCCCTGGCGGCGTAGAGCGACGTGCTGGTGCTGTCGTGCGCGCTGACAGAGGAGACGCGGCACATGGTGAACCGGGAGGTGATGGAGGCGCTGGGCGGCAGCGGCGTGCTTGTCAACGTCGGCCGCGGCGGGCTGGTGGACGAGCCGGAGCTGGTAAGGTGCCTGCAGGAGGGCGTCATCGGCGGCGCCGGGCTCGACGTCTACGACAAGGAACCAGACGTGCCGCCAGAGCTCTTCGGTATGGACAACGTCGTTCTGTCCGGCCACAGGGCTATGCAAACGCCGGAGTCCAGGACCGAGGTGCTGGAGATCGTCTCCGAAAACCTCGAGGCCTTCTTCGCCGGGACGCCACTGCTGACCCCTGTGACGCTCTGAGCGCTCCCATGATCGTGGCGACTGCAACTATAGCCTTGTTTAGGTGGAGTGGTGAAAAACTTTGCGATGTTTTATTGAGAAGTTGAAAGGTTGTCCGATACTAATAAATAACTAATTAAATAACTCATTTGTTTTTCTAATTACAAAACTCATTTGGTTCTCGCGAGACAAATTTTGAAGTTTGCTGAATTCATCATTGGCACATATAGATATACTGTAGCACCACATTATCTAATTATAGCTTAATTAAGCTTATTAGATTCGTCTCTCGAATTAACTTGAAGGCTCTAAAAAGAATTTTGTCATCAATTTATTTTTCATATACTTATTGTGTTCAAATATTTGATATGATAGGTTAACTATACTAGTAAAGTGCACTGTCAGGGGGTGAGACCTGAACAGATGATCCGTATAGGTTAATGGAGGGGATCGGGAACTAAGAGCATAGGTGGTAGTTCGCGTGTGGAACTCGGAACACGGCAAGGATGACGATGAACACGGGGGTTTAGACTGGTTCGGGCCTCCGGAGAGTGAAACCCTATGTCCAGTATGCGGTGGAATTATGCGTGGCAGGGAAGTCCCCTCGAATGGAGCTCCAGGCCGCCTTATATGGTCGACAGACTAGGGCTTCCATCCGAGGTCGGTTACAAAATAGGAAGGCCATCTGCCTTGATTACAGGGAGTGTCCCGCGATCTGCGGACCTACTGGCGGCGCTAAGCCTCGATAACTCGCCTTGCGCCCCAAGTCCTGCGAACTCTCCGGGATCTGGATAAGGTCTTCTGGAGTCTTCCAAGGTCGCCGGGGTTGTGGATAAGGTCCTTGGGCCCACTTGCAGGTCGGCGGGGCTTCTGACAGGTTGGGTCCACTTGACAGGGACCTCTGGGACCCTGGTCGGTGGGGACCCATGGGTACCCATGTCTCTCAAGCACCCGATCGACGTGTAGGCGTAGCGGCCGAGACGAGGTCACGTCAAGACATGGCAAAGTCGTGGTGTCGTCAAGGTCGTGTAGGGCGCACAGGGATCCAAAAAAGAAAGAAACCCCTTCAGCGCGCACGAAGTTGAACATCGAGCTCCTGGAGACGGAAGTCCAGGAGGTCGAGGTGAAGGCAAGGCGTTGATTGTGAAGAACCGCTGACTTGACCTGAGTCAGGCAACATGAAGTAATCTCCGTGACCTTGAGGAAGGTCTCGCTCCCAACCGTAGGTAGGTCAAGCGAAGAAGTGGTGGAAGCGGGCTTCCAGTAGGTCGTCGCGACGTAGAAGGAGAGGGCGTCGTAAGACGCACTCGTGGAGTAGCCCCCGAGCAGTAAGGCGACCGAATGGTCGGTTTGATGCTCGAAAATTAAAAAAATAGAGAACCTACGGCCTTCTGTTCCTCTCGAGATGCTCCGACGATCCGATCATGACAAAATACCCAGAATCTTCGAGCAAAGCGCCAGACACCAGTGGTTGTCGTATCTTGTGTCACAGATGCACTGTACGGTCACAGGACCTTTCTTGAAGCGGAGCAGCAACCTTGTCACGCCGCGAAGACAAAGGCCGCCGGGGATGCGATCGTAGGGATAAGCGCCAATGCGTCCAAGGGTGAACAGGGACCTTGCTCTTCACGTGGCAACAGTCACCGGATAGGGACGCCACGCCGGCTGAGTTACGGATAAGATCCAAGACCGTGCGCCGCGGCTATAAATAGGTGACCACGCCACCGAACTCGTCACTTGAGCCAACCAAGAGAACCATGGCGAAGCTGTGTAGTAATTTTTCAGTGCCTTGGGCTTGTCTCCGTCCACCAGAGCATAGAGCTAGGCCGCCAGCATCTGGAGCTAGAAGAATGCTTGCGAAGTTGGGGAACTCCATCAGCCGCTTCACCCACACCCAGCGAGGAATCCAGGTGCAACATGGGGCAGTACATGCCTTGACAGACCTTATGAGCGGAGGCCTGAGGCCATGCTGGAAATCACCATGCTGCACCGGGGAAGGCCCGAGGTGACGCTGGCTCGATTTGGAATCTTGTGGGGGAACCCGAATGTAAATGAGGGTGCCACAGGAAACCTTCTGGGGCTAGAGTAGAGGTGGCTGTGTGGCAGCTGCGACCTCGGCGGCGGTGGAGGTCTCCAAGTAGGTCCTGAAGCTAGAAGAAAGCTTGTGACGCGCTTCATCAGTCTAGGTTACGTCGCAGACATTATGTAAGGTAGATCAGGACCTTTAATACATTTGTATCTTGTAATTGGCCATGAGCCGAAGTCCTCTGTAGCTTACGAAGCTTTTATACACGTGTTTGCGTGGCAAACAGTGCGTTTTGAGTGTTGCGTAGAGGTGCCCGGGCGGCAATGGCATGGCCAAGGTCCCAGCGGGGTTGTGATAGCGCCACTACTTGAAGGCCATAGAAATCGACGCGGACCGTGTCGACTGAGAACACGATCACAGTGCGGTGGCACAACACAGGGCGTCAACCTGGGAGCTGTAGGTCTTGATCGACCTAGAAGACGGCAGGGCCTCAGGGAGGAGCTGAAATCAAGACCAGGAGGTCGCCAATGGGCAGTAGAGCCTTTAAGCACGGGGCCGTTGGTAGTATTCACCGCTGTAGGTCGAGGCGACCTAGAAGGCGTGTAGGTAGCTGGGCCTAGGAGATGTGGTGTGAACCCACCGTTTGTAGGCTGAGGTGACCTAGGAAGCTGTCGGGTTATTGTCGACCTCAAGGAGGCAGTGGAACAGGTCCATAGGTCGTCTGTGGGCCGTGGCAACCTTGAAGTTAGCATCAGAAGTATCGTATTTGGGGGGCTTAGATGTAGGGCATGACGAGTCCACAGCCGTCTGGGTGTTGACTGAAAACCGACGGATGCGGATTCTCGTACGGAACTAGCCGTTACTGCCTTCTATCCGTTAGGCCGAAAGAGCCGTTGAGGAATAGATCCGCGGAGTGCAGATCCGTTGGGTCACCGTGAAGTCCACGGGAGAGACGTTGGGCGCAGCAGCCCACAGCACCGTTGGGGCCCAGCTATAAAAGGCCGGTCCACGGGCTGAGACCTCCACTTGCTTTGATTTCCGCGCAACACTTAGGGTTACGCCGCCGCTCGATTGCCCCAGCGAAATCAGCAGTGCCGCTGTGCTTAGGTCCTCCGCGCTTCACACCCTCGCATGCGCACGAAGTTGCTTGTGGTGTTTAGAGCCAAATCGACCGGAGTAGACGAGGAGGAGATGGAGCTCGCACTTGCACCGGCGCCGGAGACCATCTGGGAGCCGTCCGTGGTGACGGAGGAGCAGATCCAGGCCCTGGTGACCTGTGGGTTGCTAAGGCCCAAGGCGGTGGCACTGAGGCCCACATGGTGGTGTTCCCACCGAGGGGACCGGGGAGACCGTCGTCTTCCTCGCGCACGTCGAGCGCGGGTTTGGGGTCCCGACCGGCAACTTCTTCCGCATGCTCCGGTACTTCTACAGGATCGACCAGGTACATCTCGTCCCCAACGCCATCACCATCGTCTCCTCCTTCATCCATCTGTGCGAGGCCTACCTCAGAATACCGCCACATTTCCATCTGTGGCGGCATTTCTTCGAGCTGAAGAAGACGGGAAAATCTGACGTTGTTGGCAGCGTCGGGTTCATGTTGCACCGATTTATGAAGCCGGTGTACATCGAGTTGGTGCTGCCCAACAACACCACGAGCTGGAAGCAGGGGTGGTTCTATCTCGACAACCTAGCGCTGGCGCTACCCACCAGGTCTGGGCACGCTCCCGTGGCGAGGCCCGAGTGGTCCAACTAGCTCACGTCGCGGGAGACCGACGACCTGCAGCCGCTGCTGGAGGACTTTGAGAGGATGAAGACGGAGGGGCTGACCGGCGGCGCCGTGGCGATCAGCTTCAGCCGGCGGTTGCTGCAGCCCATCCAGGATTGGGTACACCCGGCCTACGAGTACTGGGGGCAGTTTGACCCCACCCGGGTCATCCGGCGCAAGGTCTCCAAGGAGGAGATGGTGGCGCGGGTAAAGAGCATCTTCGCCGGGCGCATCCGCAACTGGACGTGCCCCAAAGCGCTCAACGTGTACCAGCCCACCGACGCCGTAAGTCTTCAAGCTCTAGATCGACCTTGATTCTTTGCTGTCTAAGTACGTGAATAATTTTGACGTAGGTCTTCTGCTTTCAGGGTCGTGAGGGGATGTACTGGTGCCCGGCACCATTGCGCAATGAAGAGGACCGGAGCTTCAAGGTCCGTGCTGCGGGGGATGTGCAGGCCCCTCCGCAGCAATGTATCGAGGACTACCTCTCCGACTCGTCGGTGGGTAGTGACGATGAAGACCCCACCGCGAGGAGGGCGCCGGCAAAGGTCACCGTGCCACCGCCGCGGCGGACGCGGCAGACTGCGGGCAAGATGTCCACGTCCCGGGCCGCGGTGACGATCACCGCTACTCAGGCGGCAGAGTTGAAGAAGAAGAGGAGGAAGAGGGCGGGCCCACTTCATCGGCGGACATGACGACGGCCAGCTCTGACATTGAGACGATCAGCGTCGAGGAGGAGGACGACGCAAAGTCGCCTAGCGCGCCAACCGAGCGGGCGGCGGAGACGCCCCGCAAGGTCATCGGAGCAGAGGAGCGCTCGAGGTCGGGCGCGGACGTGCCGGGCGACGCAGGGTTGCAGAAGAGGGTGAGGAAGGCCCCGCCTATGCCCATCAAGCCTGGGCTAAGGTCCGCCAGCAAGTAAGTCACCGAACTCCTTGCCTACTTCACCTTTGGTGTTGGATTTCCGGCTGTACTTGTCGTTGAAGGTCGTCGCTTATGTGCAGGATGATACCGGCAACATTGGACAGTGCCAAGAATGCTTCGGGCCAGGAGGCGTTTGGGCACAAAGGAGGAAGGGCACCGATGGAGCAATTACCGGCAGCCTCTGCTGCGGACGTTTCAAGCCAGGCCGTTGGGGCTGAGGCTACAGCGGCGTCGGAGGCGGAGAAGGTCGCCGCCAGTGATGCTCAGCAGATTGGGGGCCTCCAGGATGACCTATGCATGTCCGCCCCGCTGCCAACGCAGGACCAACAAACTGCGGAGGCGGGCGGGCCTGGGCTCGAGGAGGGGGATGATAGGTGCTTGTACGTCGGGACTCCATGGGAGGACGACGTCATTGTCGACCGCCCTGATGTTGATGACTTCAAGGCAGCGTTGCGGACGATCACGCGGACGCTCTCGGTAAAGGACCTGACACTGTTCTTGTTATTCCTTGGCGTCTGCTTTGGTTGTTTCGAGGTCTTGATGTAAGATGGATCTTCCTCCGTTTCAGTCGCTTGCCGAGCGGGCGCAGGCTCGGGCGACCTTGGTTAGGGAGGCCGCCAATGCCCACGCAGAGGCGGCCGCGACTCGAGAGGCTTTGCTGCAAGCCAAGGTCGAAGCCAGGGAGGAGATCCGGCGTGTGAAGGACGCCATGGCCCGCCAGGTGGAGAAGGAGGTGAACTCCTTAAAGAAGGAGTTGGAGACTGCCCAGCAGAAGGCCAAGGATGCCGCGGACGACCTCCAGGCCATCGTTGATGGTATGTTTGTTTGGTCATTGGGTGTTATCTTCTTGTCTCTTAGGTCTTTTCTTAATTTCGACCTTTGATGTGTCCCGGAGCTAAGGAGGCGGAGGAGGCGCTGAAGAAGGAGCTGTCGGAGACCAAGGACCAAGTGAAGGTCCTCAAGGAGAGGACCACGGATGTCCGGGAAGGTGAGCGACCCTTTCTCCCTAAGATCTTTGCCGTCGTTGCACCGAGGATGTAAGCGAGCCTTCTCCCATTGATGCAGGTCTGGAGAAGCAGCTCACCGACCTTAGGGAGGCCGCCCAGTACTTGATGGATATCTGCATCCCCCAGGAAGAGGGGGCGGAGCCGAAGGAGCTGGTTGACCGCCTGGAGGAGGCCGAAGGTCGGATGAAGACCTTGCCGCTGGACACCAGCAAGCTCGTTGCGGCCGCGACGTTGGCGATGGTGAAGTTCCATGAGCCGTCGTTCAACCTACAGAAGGTCACAGAGGACGTCGACTTGTCCGAGCTGGTGGGTAGTGAGGACGTTCAAGCCGCCGCAGAGGAGGTCATCAAGAAGTTCGACCTCTGAAAATCAAGGCTCAAGATGCATTAGCAAGTAGACATAGGTTAGGCCAGTGGCCTACATTGTAAAAAAGACCTTGAGTTTAATAAAAAGGATGCAAAATTAGTTAAAGCGCGCAGTCCCTTTGAGCAGCAAAGACACTTGTTATGAAGGTTCAAGAGTGGCGAGATTGCAAAACGTTCCCTCCGCTAACCCAACTCAGTGGAGGAACGGCTTACCGACTGCATGGCTTAGCGTGGAGGCTTAGGTGCAGCCGGCGCACGGAGGGGGGTCTTGGACCCTAGGTCTCGTAGTCGCACAACTTAGGAACGCGCATAAAAAGAGTAAGAGCTACGCTAAGAGAGGACACGACAGACAAAAGAAAACATAAAGAACCCCTTCAGGTCGTGAGACCCTTAGGTTGGCGAAGCCAAGCCCCCGAGCGTGTCGGGCCTAACTTAGACCAAGCCCCCGAGCACTTTGGGGGGGGAGGGTAAACAGAACAGAAAGTAAAAGGAAGACCCGGGTGTAGGTCGACAGAAGGACTACCGAAGGGAATCTCATCGCTATTAACTATAAATTACAAGAGGGGAGAGTACATAGCTTTTATTTTGGTACAGATCTTCTAAGGGTAGAAGCGACGTAAATGCTCGATGTTCCAGATGTTCGAGACGCTACGCCATCGCCGGCCTTTGAGGCGATAGGTCGCCGGTCCAATGACCTCCTTCACGATGAATGGACCTTCCCAAGGTGCAAAAAGCTTGTGCATGCCCTTGGTGTCCTGCGCAAGACCAGGTCACCGACGTTGAAGGATTGTTCCCGCATGTTGCGATCATGGTAGCGATGTATCTGCTGCTCATGGCGAGTGTGCCGCATCAGCGCGGCCACTCGGTGCTCTTCGATGCTGTCGAGGTCGACCTTGCGCGTCTCTTCTGCTGCGCCTTCTTCATAATGCTGAATGCAAGGGGCACCGAAGGCAAGGTCGGTCGGGAGGATGGCCTCCGACCCGTAAACCAAGAAGAACGGTGAGTATCCTGTAGCTGAGCTGACCTGGGTCCGGAGACCCCAGATCACGTGTGGGAGCTCCGCTAGCAATCTGGTGGCGTAGGGAGAAGTATCATTGAAGATTCGATCTTTGACGCCCTGGAGGACCATGCCATTAGCATGCTCGACCTGGCCATTGCAACGTGGGTGCGCCACCGAGGAGTAATAGACATCGATGAGGTTATCCTGGCAGAAGTCCCAAAAGTCGCTCCTGTGAAGGCCGAGCCTAGGTCGGTGACAATCCTGTTGGGGACCCCGAAGCGGTGAGTGATTTCTTCGATGAACTTCGCTGCCTCTTTCGACGTGAAGATTGCGACAGCTCAGACCTCGATCCATTTGGTGAACTTGTCCACCGCTACTAGGATGTGCTTGTAGCCGCCAGGGGCGGTTCTGAAGGGCCCTACCGAGTCCAGGCCCCATATGGCGAAGGGCCATGATGGGGGAATTTTCCTCAAAGCCTGGGCCGAGACGTGCTGTTACTTGGCGAAGAACTGACATCCTTTGCATCGCTGGACCAGGTCTTGCGCATCGGCCATGGCAGTAGGCCAGTAGAAGCCCGACCTGAAAGCCTTCCCTACCAAGTTGGCAGAGGCGGCATGGTTACCGCACTCGCCGCTGTGGATCTCTTGCAGGAGCCTAAGACCCTCAGATCGGAGGATGCACTTCATCAGCACGTCATTGGAGGCGGATCTCCGATAGAGCTCTGTGCCGATGACGACGTAGTTGGCGCTGCGCCTCGTGACCTTCTCGCATTCTGCCTTGTCTTCAGGGACCCGATGCTCCAGGATGTAGGCGATGATGTCGAGGCGCCAGTCGCCTTCAGCCTCGGTCATGAGGACATCGCGGCTTGCGAGGTACGCCGCGGGTAGCGGTTCGGGTCGGCCGAGGAGCTTGATAGAAGGCTTGCGTAGGTCTTGGACGAACACGCCGGCCGGGACCAGCGCGCGCTTGGAGCCCAACTTGGAGAGGGCGTCTGCTGCCACGTTGTTGTCACGGCAGACGTGATGAAACTTCAGACCTTCGAAGTGGGCTTCAAGCTTCCGTACCTCGGCGCAGTATGCATCCATCGTGTCTTTCTTGATGTCGCACGCCTTGTTGACTTGGTCGATGATGACCTTGGAGTCGCCGTATGCCATGAGCCGCTTGATCCCTAGGGAAACGATGATGCGCAGCCCGTGGATGAGGGCTTCATATTCGGCGTCATTGTTGGACGCCTTGTAGTGGATCTGTAGGACGTACTTCAAGTGATCGCCTTGAGGGAAAATGAAGAGTACGCCTGCTCCCGCTCCTTCGAGGTTCAGGGAACTGTCGAAGTACATCTTCCAGTGTTCAGGTTGTTCCGTCGGTGGGGGTTGCTGGGTCTCTGTCCACTCAGAGACGAAGTCAGCAATGACCTGAGACTTGATGGCCTGCTGTGGGCAGAACTCAAGGTCGAACTCGCCTAGTTCGATGGACCACTTGACGATACGCCCTGTGGTGTCACGGCTACACAGGATCTCTCCTAGGGGGAAGGCCGAGACGACCTTGATCTTGTGTGCCTGGAAGTAGTGCAAGAGCTTGCGCGAAGTGACAAGACGGGCGTACAACATCTTCTGTGGCTGCGAGTACCGGATCTTGTTGTCGGATAGGACTTCGCTGACGTAATAAACCGGGTGCTGGACGGGATAGGGCTGGCCTTCCTCGGCTCGGCCGATGCGGAGATGTGGAGTAGCAAGGTCTCCTTTGGGGCTGGGGGCACCATCACCGGTGCCATTGTGAGGAAGATCTTCAACTCCTCCAGGGCCTAATCGGCCTCCTCTGTCCAGACAAACTTGTCGGACTTTTTTAGCAGCTTGAAGAAGGGCATGCTTTTTTCTCCCAGCTTACTGATGAAGCGACCTAGGGCGGCCATCATGCATGTGAGCTTCATGACGTCTTTCTTTCCGGTGGGCCTCTTCATCTTGCGAATGGCGTGGTACAGGAGAGCCGCTCTTGGTCGATCTTCTTCCGCAAATGACAGCCACAGAGGGTGTGCCTTGCGTCCTTGTGGAAGGTGCAAGGTACGTCGAGCGGATCGCGGCGGGCGCGAGGCTCGGGCTTTAGGTCGCCAGTCGCCGCCCAGTTGGATCTCGAGGGAGCTGGTGTCGCGAGTGTAGGCGTCCGGGAGGTCGCATCGAAGGGAAGGCCCCATGACACGGCACCATCTACGTCGAGCGCTGGGCTCGCTCGCAGATCTGGAGAGTGTCCTTCATCATGCTGATGACACGCTCCATTCCCTGAACAATGTCATAGGGTTTGGTCGGGTGGGTCTCCGCCACTAGATTGGAAATGGGGTGGCGACAGGCGTCGTCAGGATCTGTACAGCGGCCACTAGAGAGGTCGCGGCCGCAGGAACAGATGAGGTCGCCGTGAAGGAGCCGAAACAGATCTCCACAGGGTTGGCGAGGATGGCCGCCATGCTTGCCGGGAAGACGACACCAGATCGGGCCACCATGCTGCAGCCGAGTTCTCGATCTCTCCCTACAGTGCGCCAACTGTCAAGGGGTGAGACCTGGACAGATCCGCAAGGGGGCGACCCAAGCGATTGTAGGTTAATGGAGGGGATCGAGAACTAAGAGCGTAGGTGGTAGTTCGCGTGTGGAACTCGGAACACAGCAAGGATGGCGATGAACACGGGGGTTTAGACTGGTTCGGGCCTCCGGAGAGTGAAACCCTACGTCCAGTATGCGGTGGAATTATGCGTGGCAGGGAAGTCCCCTCGAATGGAGCTCCAGGCCGCCTTATATGGTCGACAGGCTGGTGTTTCCATCCGAGGTCGGTTACAAAATAGGAAGGCCATCTGCCTTGATTACAGGGAATATCCCGTGATTTGCGGACCTACTGGCGGCGCTAAGCCGCGATCTGGTAACTCGCCTAGCGCCCCAAGTCCTGCGAACCCTCCGGGATCTGGATAAGGTCTTCCGGTGTCTTCTAAGGTCGCCGAAGTTGTGGATAAGGTCCTTGGGCCCACTTGCAGGTCGACGGGGCTTCTGGCAGGTTGGGTCCACTTGACAGGGACCTCTAGGACCTTGGTCGGTGGGGACCCATGGGTACCCATGTCTCTCATGCACGTGCGACACACACGTGTTTTCAGTAAAAAAATTATTGAACACTTGTTTTTATTCACACGTATGTATACTATATGTATGAAACTTGATCTTGGTATAGATATAGGTATGCACTTGGTTTACTTTTTAAAACCAGGTGCGACAGAGTGGTATCAGAACTGTATCAACCGTAGGACGTAAGCCTAGATAGTAATGGTCGTTTCTTAAGGTTTCTTTTGATCTAAAATTCATCACTACCTTTCCCTTGAGCTTTGTGATGAATATTCTCATTCATTGACCATTTTATTTTCCTAAATCCCTCTTGATAACCTAACTTTCTCGCTTGATTCTACCGATATAAATTGTGAAACGCTGCCGCATGTGAGCATACCGATATACACTCGATCTATATCTATCATGTTCCCTGTTATCAGCTGTCTTTGTGCTTTGTTTGCTCATCCGCGTCCCTCATGCCTTGCAGCGTTTTTGTGTGGGCATCTATTCACTGGTAGGGTGAGGGGCTTTAGTCCCGGTTGGTAAAGAGTATAGGTCTCTCAAGTCCAACCGGGACTAATGATGAGAGACAAAAGGACCCCCTTTAGTCCCGGGTGAACCAACTTGGACTAAAGGGGTCCTTTAGTCCCGGTTCAGACACAACCGAGACTAAGGGGCACGCCAACCCCACCCCTTTAGTCTTGGTTGGTAATACCAACCGTGAGTAAAGGGTCTCGTCTTTTTTTGTTGTTTTCGATTTGAGCGTATATTCTAATTGTTGTCTAACCCGTATATATGCGTATCGTGTTGCACTTGTATATATGTATACCTGTCTATATATATACCATATACACACTTAGACTTATATATAAATTAAACCCTATATATCTACATATATAAACTTATAAATGTATATACACATAATAATTTATACACATCAAAATAAATAGTATTTTCTTAAACTAGTATATATACATCAAAACCCTATAGTATATATACATCAAAATATCATTCAGTTCAAATTTCTAGTCTCAATTAACTTTCCTCGAGGTGAGTCAATTGGATGGTTGTCATAAAATGTTTTCCTTTTGGATTAACCACCTCGTCTATGAGGAATCCCGTGAGAGCTTCTTGAATTGCCAAGAGACGATCCTTCTCAATGAGTGCTTCCCTTTTTATAATCCTCTGTAATTGGCAAATAGGTTAATATATTACACCGAGCGATTAAATATACAAAAGAGGATTAAAAATGATGTATTATTAATAGGTTTATTTTACTTACACTATCATCATCCAAGTTGCCACAGTAAGCGTGTATGTGCTCACAGACGTAGTACCCGCATAAATTATTTCCTGGTTCTTGTCTCAAACACTAAAGTGGAGAGAAGAATAGATTATGAAATACTAGTGTTATACATTTTAAATATTCCCAATCTGAAGTTGTTATTTGGTATACGTACCGGAAAATTAGTGACCCATCTAATTGTTTTTCGAAATGGTCCTCGGTGTTTTGCAATGAACATGATCCAAGCTCTGAGGGAAAATAATAAAAGATATAGTGTTAGTATAAAAGCTAAATATATATATTGCATTAAAGAAAATGTCATAGATAGAATTATGACTCGTGAAATACATCTTGAAGGTATTGGTATTGTGAGGGATCTTTTCTCAATGAATCATACACATTGATGTTGCTTTTGTCGACAGTGATTATCAGTAGAACCCAGTGGAAATTGTATGCATGCTCATAAAGATTAGAATTGACTAAATAGAATTAACAAGGATAATTAGATGACAATCGTACTTACTTGAAGTTGTAAGGCAGTAGTATACAATTCTTGTAATGAAACTCATCTAAGTGCCTAACAATTGTCTTGATTGTTGTTTTTCGTTGGTCCCGGATCTCCTATTGGTTAACTTTTGATGGGTCTATGAAAGCAACTCTTGAATAACCCTTCCTTCGCATCTCAATAAGTTGCAGGCTACACAAGAAGAAAGCCAAATGTTAATTAGTAGATCGACAAATGTAATAAATTTATTAATAAACATATGAAAATATGTCACTTACGACACCGAGGCCATCATAAGATCGGTATTCACTTCGCCGGATGGTAAACTTCATAGATATCATTGAATCGGAGCCAGACCACCTTCTCGTTTTGAAGGGCAAAATCTCCAAGTCTCACGTGCATACCAAACATCTCCAGGTCATCAGCTGACTTCTTCAAGTACCAATCATGAAATATGCGCATCTTAGTTGGGAGCTTGTTGACCAATTCTGGCTTCACTAAAGGTTGTCCTAGCTCAAAGCGCCATCTAGGTACGAAATTTTTATTCGCTGGTAGGTCTCGAAGGCCGAGAATACCACCAACAGGCATCCCTGTTTGTTCATAAAAGTTAATGACACGAGCCAGTTCTTCTGCAGACATGTCTTCAATAGCTGCTTGTTCTTCTGCACTGAGGCCAGCAAACAAGTCAGTCGGATTGGTCATCGATGCATCTATTTGCTTCTCCTTGTTCTTGTCTGTGGCAGTCCCCGACGTCGACGCAGGTATTTGCTCGATGTAACTATTCGGCGACCCTCGTCGTCTCTTCTTTTGATAAGACTTGTCCACCGAACGGTCATAGTCCGTTTTCAACTCTACCCTTCTCCTGTTTTCTTCCATCTCGCGTATGAAAGCCTTGAGTCTCTGCTTACGACCTTCATTTTTTTTGGCCTCCAGCAGTTCCTGTCGAGTTTCTTCTCTCACTTTTGCAAATCAGCCCGCGAGTTCTTTTGTTGCAATCACGTCTGTTTCTTCTTCTGTCCTCTCCCATGGTAGCTTCGTTGGCTCGAGCTTTTTCTTTGCTGGTTGTTTTTGTTTTTTCTTTGGTGGTTGCACCGACTTGCAAAATTGTGCTCGAGACCTCTGTGGCGCGTGCTCTGCGGTCGATTGTTGCTGAGGTGAATTGGGAGGGATGTCATCATCGTGTCGTCGCTGAATCATCGTGATCGCTGGAGCTCGCTTTTCCCGGATTGTATGGTTCTTGCGGAGAAGGTGAGCGAGCAGGTAGTGATGACGGTCCCGGAGATGATTGTGGAGGCTCCAGGGGATCTCTCGGAGATCCATCATTCACGGGGATTATGACGATGTAACGTTTTGACCATAACATGATACCGTGTAGCGCATCCTTAAGTGTCTTTCCCCCATCACCTCCTGGGATATCTAGCTCTAGCTCCTCAAAAGCAGGTTGACAGATGTTCTCTATGCTAACTGAGGCGTAGCCATGTGGAATCGGCATGCCGTGGCTTGTCTGTCCAGAAAATGCGCAAAAGCACATCCGTCCGCCACCTGTATATATGTAGAGAAATAATAATTAATTAGTTATTATTAGCATGAATTATACCGTCATTGTGAATTCTATTCAGAAATTTCAAAGTAATATGCATCAATTATTGAGCTAATAAAAGCATGAATTATACATACCTTCATTTTTATGTTGCTGAATGGCTTGTGTAGCTCACATGGGGTGCGCTGACAGATGTCATCCACAGGGTACCATTGGCTGTCGTCCACTTGAACTCCTCCTATTGCCCTTTGCTCTTCGCGGACCGCTGCGGAAGCACAACTGCTTTTGCGAGCAGAAGGATCCACTTGTACTAGGGGCAGTCCTCCAGATGAGGCCATCTCATTTATTGCGGCGGCCACCACTACGTGAAAACCTCAAATAGGTCACGCAGCATTTATAACGGGCCCTTAATACCCGTTACATGCACACATCGTAAGTTGTTATTTGGCGCCCGTTCATAGCAGCTGCAGGCCGACCCGGATTGGCCTCCGCAACGCCTGCTACCAATGTGGACTTGGTAACGGTCTTCTTAAACGCCTGCTACATGAATTCTTTGTAGACGGACGTTAAATCGAGCGTTATACAAGTTAAACCTATCGGTAACGAGCTCAGAAGTCCGTTACTCGATCAATGCCCTATCGGTAGCACGCTTTAAGTCCGCACGATCACTACCGTATTGGTAACGTGCTATAAAGTCCGCTACCGATGAGCATTTGACGCCGTTACTAGACCGAGAGCCCAATAATTAAAGTCTAATAGCACTCTTCAACGCCGTGAAGCGAGCGCTGGCCGATGAACAAATGAGACGGAGGTTTGTGAATCATCGTCTCCTTTGAGTCTGTCCTCATTGACAGTCAACTCGATCTCTCATTGCTTCCATTTCGACATACAGCACAATCAACACACATATCTTCGAGACAAAACAGACATCATAAGAGAGATAACTTGTCCACAAAGATGAAGATAACTTGTCCACGGGAATAAAGATAATTATTACAAAAGGTTAACTTGTCTATCGTGCTAGGACTTAACTTGTCCATCACATTATTTACTATGGTCGTGCTATCGACCATACACATCAACAAAGGCATGCCCTTGAACATCCACAAAAGTATGGCTACTGACCCTGCACATCAACAAGCTTGAACTAGATCATGCCCTATCAAGATTGGCTCTTTTTGCAGCCTCTTCGTAAGCAACCAAGGATTCTTAAAGCCCTTCGAGCGCACCTTCAATGGGCTCGAGATTTTGTTCAGTAGTATACTTGTACCTCCTTATGTGCTTAGCCTTTTTGAGGATGTTCACTTCTTTCGTGATTTTTCAAACTCGGGTTTCACATAATCCCGAGACATTAAGGTTTAGAAGTAACTCAAGCTCGCTTTCGCGACTCAAAGAGTTTTGCCTGAAATAGGGTTAAACATGGTATAAGAATAACATAGTTAATTCGGAACAAATTTGCCTCAGAACTTGGAGCAGTATAGGAACAGTCATAGGAAAATTATATAAGAACTTGAAAATTATCCTAGGCTTCATAGCAGGGTGTGACAAGTAAAAGCAGAACTTAGTTCAGAACTGATTTGCCTCAGAACTTGGTATAAGATCATGACAAGCATGGAAGACATCATCATAGGCACTAATTAACTTTATGAAGCTCAAGCTCAAGCTAGCTTAAGCTCCATCTATAGAACAAGTAAAAGGCGTGAGATTCGGAGAAACTTGCCTCGCCGCGTGGGTGGTCGTTGCCAGAGTCAGAGATGAGGTCCTCTACACCTTCTTCGCCGCTCCCTCGACCCCTCTTCGTAGTTGCCAGACACTTGTGCTCGCAAACGTGAGGCAGGCCCCTCGCCCACTTCGCTGCCCCCTCGCCGGCACGCTCCTCCTTGCCGCTGCTTGGCCCCTCGTCGGAATCCGAGAGGATCCAGTCGAGGACCCTCGTCTCCGGCATTAGGTTCACTCCACCGCCGCTTGCCCCCCTCCGGCGCTCATCGTCATCTCCCTCTTCGCCGGCACACGCGCGGATCCAGTTGCGGCACCGCTTCGCGTTCCGGTTCTCCTCGATCCCGTGTGCGCGGTCGCCCACGCTGCTCGCCCCTCGCCGCGCTCTCTCACGCCTCCGCGCTTTTAAGGAAAGTGCTGCGCTTATCCATTCGGAAAGAAGAAGGTGGTGGTTGAATATTCATTTCGCAAAATGGATAGTCAATGCCGACGCGGGTTAGCAAACCCGCTGCCGCTTTGTTGGCGTGGGCGGGCAATGGTTACCTTCTTTATACTAGGTCGCTGAGCCAGGCCCAACACTCACTTTTTGAAATGACACTTGCTTCTCTCAAAAATTAGGGCCCATAAAGCAGCACCTAAAAATTAATAAAAATACGAACAATTCATAGTTTTTTTTAAGAATCGAACAACTCATAGGAGTAGTTGGGCATTTGGTATTTTGAATAAAATATGAACAGTCACACGTCTCCTTGTGACCACATGACTCTTTTGTGGCCAAGAGCTCTCCGATGACACAGTTCCGAGGCGTGACGCCACTCGACGGTTCGCCGTCTTGTCAATATAAATCCCTACGGCCAAGAACTTCGGCCAACCATGCACCAAGAAAACCCCACCACCGTCTCCGGTCACCAAGAAGTGAATCCAAGAGCTTCTTCTTCCTCAAGCGCGCACATGGCATTGTCAAGCGAGCCATCCAGGAAGCGGGGAGGAGGTGCCGCCGCCCGCCGCCGCCGAGCAGGAGGTGCCGCCGCCCCCGCCCGCTGAGCCCGAGGAGGTGAAGCCGCCCCCGCCCGAGGTTGTGAAGCTGCCCCCGCCCGACGAGCCCGAGGAGGCGCTGGCACCGCAGCCCGTGGCGGTCGTGCGTGCTCCTCCACTAAATGCTGACGAAGCCACTTGGTCAGTGAACTTGTTCCGCGATGCTTTCGTGAAGCTTCGAAAGGTGGCCGTTCGTCTCGGGGTCCCAGTACCCAGTGATCCACTGCAGATGACCGTGAAGGATTACGCCTTCAAGATCAATATCTTGGTTGGGGACCTGGAGAGAGGAGTGCTCGCCCCCGTGCGACGACGACGGCGGCGACGATGGCAGCCTCGATGGCTCCGGCTCCGGCTCCGACTCCGACTCCGACGGTGGGGCTCCTCCGGTGACTACTCTCGCTTAATTAATTTGTTCCTCTGTTAATGTATTCTTCCCGTGTGTTTGTTGAACTTGTGATGGACTAGTAGATCCTCCTTAATATGTTCCTCCCTGTGTATGTTGAACTTGTGATGAACTTGTCATGAACTTGCAATGTCTATGGCAACTTACAATGAATTGCAATGTGTATGCAGTTTGTTACTGTTTGTGTCATTATATGGCAGCAGTTCACAATGAATTGCAATGTGTATGCCAGAAGTTTGTTACTCTGTTTGTGTTAATCCGCGTTTCCTTTGCCTCGTGCTGCAATGAAATGTCAGCACAGATGAATTGATGAATTTTGTGATGTGTGACACATTAAGATTTGTGACCCAATTGTCATTCCATCCATTCTTCATTCATACATTTAAGTTTGTCATATGTGACAAATTTTTCATTCTTCATCCACACGAGATGACAAAAGTACCACTTTTAACATCGAATTACTTCTTTGCAGCATACATCCCCAAAGAAACATCCAAATACTACACAAACAACAGCCACCATAATCAAGTTCATCTTCCAGATCACATTGACCATCTTCTCCTCCAAAGCTTTCTTCCTCTGCTTGTCCTCCGGCTTGCCCTGCCGCCGCTCCCAATTTGACATTCCACCGAATCAACTACTTCATCGACTCGCGCCCGCTGACGGTCGAAAAACAATGACTCCAACATCCTTCAAAGATCTGGAGATACTCCTTGTGGAAACGATAAAATCCACAATTCTTGGTGTATCAGAATCAAAAGCACATAAGAACCCTAACTCGATTTGGGAGACAGCAGACTACTCACCGAGTTCCTTGCACACTTGAAATAAAGACGACCGTGGTTTTCACCTTCCTTCTGCGTCGCCTCTCCACCACCCGAGCCATACCAGTCCAGCAAGGACCAGGATTTTAGCTCACCGATCGATCCAAGCCGATGGAGTGATACGCCCGCAACCTTGAACCCTGCTCCTCGCACGTGCACCTCCGGACAAATCGGGCGTAGTGCGACATGTGCGACGGCGGGGAAGGCGGCGGCGGGAGCTCAGATCGGGAAGAAGAAGGGGGCCGGGTGCGGATGCATATTCATTTGGCGAGGCATTTTGGACAATGGAGCACTTGTTGGTGACGAGGGTTAGTGTACTGTCCGCACGGGCGATGCATATTCATTCGGCCGGGGCATTTTGGACAATGGAGCACTTGTTGGCGACGAGGGTTAGTCTACCAGCGTCGCCGTGGATGCATATTCATTCGGCCGGGGCATTTCGGACAATGGAGCACTTGTTGGCGACGAGGTTAGTCTACCCAAGACGCCTTTGTCTCGGGTAGGCTACGATTATCTTTTTATATCCGACGCTGGGCCCAACACTATTTTTCGAATTGAAACTTGCTTCCCTCAAATATTAGAGCCCATAAACAGCACCAAAAATTCGTAAAAATATGAACAATTCATAGTTGGTAATTTAGTATTTGAATAAAATATCAACAGCCACACTTGTCTAACCAAATTTCTTAAAATTAGATTTTTTATCTCTTATTTATGATATAATAATTATAATAACGTCTTAGTGTGTTCTAAAAATTCTACAAATTGACTTGGCAACATAATTTAAGTCCCTAAACTTGTCTACAAAAATTCAAATGGTTTCAAAACTAAGATTATACTTGTGTATAAATGTCTACATCTCTCACATAGTTTCTTAGAATGTTACTTCAACATTGAAGTTTTCCACACTTACCGCTTATCTCAGTACGAACCACTTATGCTAAAAAGAAATTCATCCTTACCGCTTATCTCAGTACGAACCACTGGATTGCAATGGCGATCGTTCCGAAGCAGCGGAAGGTCTACTATCTTGATTCATTGAAGAGAGTTAAGACTGATACTAACCCTTCGAACAAATCATTAATGAGTAAGTTATTTCTTTCTTAACTCGCGGACGTTCCTCAACAAAGCATACAGTATATTAATTAATAGTGCCCTAACAATTGTTGCATGTTTCGTTGTAGGGGTTGGGAACGTTACTGCCGCAATAAGAAGTCGCGCCTTAGCATCTTGGAACATGTCAAAGATGTTAAGGTACATACCACTTATTTCCTTCTGTGGAAGCTAGTACTAAAGCTTGAGTTTATTTCTTCTCGATCACCACTATTTTTCTTTGTACATTTATTGCAGTGCCACCAACAACCTAATGATTCCAAACTCTGCGGCTTCTATTGTGCCTATCACATGCTTAAATTAAAAGATAGAGACCCGGATATATGTGTACTTTCTTGGGATCTTCATTTGTAAAACCCGAATCGAGCACGCTTCTTGCTTATTAGCACCGCACATGTTTGGTAACCACCTATATATGTGTGCCGATCGGTGACATTGTTATATCCAGAGATTAGGGCTAGATGAGCATCCTCTCGACAAATCAAGACCGGTCTATGTTCGTGAAAGAATTGCCACATTCCTCATGGAACAGGTGATCACAGTCGGAGGAAAATTTCATGCTGATGAAACTGTGTGGGCTCATATTATGCATGGTGACTAGGAAATTTTTGCATTCATCCTTGTCCATGAATTTTGTGATATTGTTGTCAAGCCGTGGTGCTTCTTTACTTGTGAGATGATGATGTGAATTTTTTCATATGATGCATGTGAATTATGTGGATTCTCAGAATTTGGATGCTAGATCTAATCTACGTGAATTTAGTCATATCCTCGGTTCAGGATGCAGCCCCGATGGTGCCAACTGGATTTCGAGGATGCCGGTGCAAGCGGTGCGAGTCATCAGGGGTAGCCTACGTATTCAGAACGCATTAATTAAAGCTCGTTACAAACATCGATCATCGAGTAACGGCTTCATTGAACACCGTTACAAACATGCCAACAATGTAACGGGCGGGTAAAAGCTTACGATCGATGTGGGCCCGAACTTGGCCCGCTTCGAGACATCGAGACGCAGTTCACCGCACGCGCCTCCGATATTGATTTCACAAGAACGGTTGCTCGTGCGGTGCGTTACCAAAGTTCCCCAGGGCCCGAGAGTCATTTTCACGTGACCGGTGACTAGTTGTGGTAGCTTGTTGTTTGATGCCCGCTACGAATCCTAGTTGTGCTTTGAGACGCGTGAAATAGACGCCTCATTTCGTGGAGACATCGTAGACGCATTTCACGTAACGCTCTTTGATGTTGAGTTACCGTAACGGGCTCGCTTTTGGTGCGTTTACCAAAGTTCTCTGTGGCCCAGAGAAAGCGGTCATTTCACGTGACCGGTGGCTAGTTGTGGTAACGGTCGTTGTTTGATGCCCGTTACGAATATGTGACAGAACGGGCATCTGCCTACCTTTCTTGGCTCATTTGTAACACTTGATGGTAGCAGGCGCTTTGCGTTACTAAAGGCCATCTATGCCTGTTACCAAAGTGAGTTTTCACGTAGTGCACTCGCCGTTCAATCGCTGCCGTCATGTTTTCTTCGTTTTCTTTAAGTCTTTGCTCTATCGCTTGGCGCTGTTCCTCCTTTTCGCGCTCTCTTCTTCTTCTGCGGCTTCGATAGGTGGCAAAGTCTCCCCTAAAGGCAAATTTCCATGGTACCACCCCATAGCCCCTGCAACGTTCTGGGTGTTCTGGATTCTTGAGCGCCATAGTGAGCTCATCCATCTCTCTGTCAACCTTCACTCTGCCCTCTTTGACATCTTCAATTGTTTTCAATATTTCAAGTGCAACCTCTCGTAGCGAGGGTGGGAAATTAAGGGTACCATCTTCGGAGTTAATTGTGCCTCCATGAGCATAATACCAATTCTTCACTCGCTCGGGCCACTCATAGACCGCTGTTATGGTACCTTGTGCGAGAAGGTCTTCTTCCATCTTCCGCCACTTGGGAACTGCAAGTGCGTAACCACCTCGACCAAGATGATGGTCGTGCCCCTTCTTACCACGACTTTTCTTCCCTCGTGCACTCGCCTTGGTGAAATCTTCACTTTTCTTGTCTTCCACAAAGGACGTCCAGTGTTCTATTAACTTGGGATATTCGATCCAATTTGGAGTTCGATTCTTCTTGATATAATCTTTATCCAGTTGCTGCTTGAACTTCTGAAATTGTGTTGCTATCCTCGTGAGAGTCCAACGCTTCACATCGTTTGGTTCAACGCCTTCAGGAAGTGTGAAGTGTTTTAGGATTTCATCCCACAACAAATTTTTCACTGAGTCTGGAACCACGTGTGGATTATCTGCTTTTCCCTTCCATTCTCTGTAGCTGATGGGCACGTTGTCCCTTACAATAGCCCCGCACTAAGACACATACGTGTCCTTGATCTTTTATGGAGCACATGGTTGGCCAACCTCTGACACTTCTGTGATAGGATACATGACATGGCCGGTGAGTATTTGTGTACGTCCTCTCTTTGTCTTTTTTGATGTTGAGCATGAAGCCTACAAGTTACAAATTCGTTATTTAATTAATTATGTAAGAATTGAGGTTAGAGAAATAATAATTACGAACTTAATACATGATATATATATAGGAGCATTCAGTACCCGAGTCCATCCACCGCACCATCTCGGCACCACCCTATCCCTCCTGCCTGGTTTTTTTCGGTTTTCCCCCTGTTCTCCAATTTTTATTCCGGGCCCCCACCACCTCCGCTGCATACCGGTTGGCGTCAGTTCCCTTGCAGCCGCCGCCGCTCCCCACGCACCCCAGTCCGTTCCCCCGCCGCCGCCACCGCCACTCCCCACACCTCGACGACGAAGACACGCCTGCTTCCTCCTCCGCCATTTCGGGTCGGGGGACGAGGACGAGCGCGCAGCTGCTCCCATCGGCCTCTGCCTCCTCCAGCTTGACGTCGACCTGCGGCTCCTCCAGCTCGACTCCATCTGCCTCCGCTCAACCTGTTCGTCGACGTCGACCTCCGACTCCTCCAGATCGACCCCATCGCCCCCTTGCTCAACCGGTTCGTCGCCCTCGGTCTCCTGCCCCTGCTCGGATCGGGGGACAAACGCGGCTCCTCGTCCGCCATATCTCGGGTCACGGCACGAGCACGCAGCTGCTCCCATCGACCTCCGTGTGAGTGCTGGGTTTACCTGCCGGCGCTGCTTCTTGAGGAATCGCTGATGACCCCCACCGGTTCAAGGTCCTCTATCCTTGCCGCGACTGATTTGCGTTGATTTGGGTTGATTTCCCTCAGAGGAGCTGATGATTTTCTAGATTGATGCTCAAATTATGTTGTAGGTCTAGCTGCGTCTTCCTTTTTTCTCTATTTCCTTGTTTATTGTTCTTCAGTTTTCCCTGCTCTGTCTCGGACTAATGCAGTATCGATTTGCAGGGAGGATTCTCGGCAGCGGTTGGTGCACAGGATGCCTATCAATCTGAGTAGGTGGTGTTCGAGCAGCTCCCCTTCTCTAGATCTGCGGCGACGGGACGTTGCACGGCCACCAGGATTCAATCTCCCCCGTGGCAGCTTGCTGGTCTCTCTCCGGACTGGTAGATTTCTTCAGATGAGTCTTCACTGATGTGTCCTCCGGAGAGGTACCCCTCTTTAATCTCACCTTCATTCGATTCCATCTGCGGTTTCTTGATTCCTGATTTTGGTGGTGACGATTTGTGATTGTGGTTCGGTTGAAGAATTAAATCAATCAGGAGGCACTTGGTTCCCCCTTCTGTTGCTTTACCTACGTTGGTGGCAATGATTTGTGTAGAGGTTGAATAATTAAATCAAATAGCAGGTCGTTGGTGGCAATGATTTGTGTAGAGGTTGAATAATTAAATCAAATAGCGGGTGTACTATGTGGTGTTTTCAGTCTATCAGCAACTAGTTCAGCTTTGTTGTTGTGTTCTAAATTTAGTCACAGATCATTATGAAGCATTTTTGGCATGCCATAAGTCTATTACTAGTATTAATTTCCCTATGTTTGCATATCAGTGACCCATTCCGAGAGAGCATCTTTGGAAATCATCACCATGTGACTGCTCAACTAGAAGGTCCTTTCTTCCACCATATGTTTCTGTTATTTAACATTTATCTTAGCAAATAGGTGTCTTGATATCTGATTGATTAAATTAAGCATTTCCTTATTTTCTTCAAATTAATAATTGCATTCACCCAAGACTGTGGGAACTGGGAATGCGGGTAGCATATACTTAATTGGTAGCCAATAAAAAAAATCTGGTAATTGTTAATGTCAATGCTGTATTTTCTGGTCATGTTAAACGGTGAAGCTGGATTAATTCCCTCAGCAATTGAGATTTTATGGTGCCTGGGGCTGATGATAGTGCACCTATCCCCTGGGTTCAGGGGAGGTGATATCCTGTTCATGTGTCTTCAGGATTGACAATTTTTTTTTCCAAATTCCAAATTTGATGCACTATAATCAGAAGTAGGCTAATGAAGGCTGAGAAAAGCTTGATTCATAATTAAAGGTGCTAATTATTTCTTTCTAATAGTCATCGTATGAATTTCAGGGTCCTCTCATATGAATCCAACCGAATCCTTCATTTCTTTACTTGAAAGGTTTATAAATTTATATTGCTCTCTTGACAACGTGAACCATGGGTGGGTGCCAAAGCTTGTAGTGTGACCCAAGATGATGGGATTCTTGTTACTATGGCCTGTAAGTGTCACTTGAGCTGGTTAGCTATTTGGTTTGAAACTTCTTTTCCTCAGGGTTTAGCTAAAGATGATGTTACATGATGCTGCCAGTGTTACAAGCTAGATGTGCGCATACGTTTTCGTAGACCTGTAGACCTAGCTATGTAGCTATTCCAATTGCAATGCTCTGATGAAATCTCCCAGTAATGTAGAAACTATATTGATACATGTATTTCTTTGGTAGAGGCTTCTTATTTTTTGCATCTTGATGGGACCTGTAGTATGTGCATGGTCACATTTTGCTAATCATGTTTAATATTCGACTTCAGACCATTAGTTTCATGATACTAGTTTGCCTGATCAGTATGCCTTCTTTTTTCTTTCAAGTGAAAATCTAGAGGGAGAGAAATCTATGTGATGAGTGACGAATTATGCACATAAGTTGTCAAACTCTGCAGGTAACAGAGGCTTCTGCTTTTTGGCGTTGAAGCAACATAAGTGATCACAGTGGTTGCAAAACGTTATAAGGGGTGCATCCGGGCCTCTAAATAGGGATAATACTCTGCGATCCATCATCTAATCTTGTACGAAAGAATCAGAAGCTAGTTTTATTTGTTCTCCTCATGGTGGCTTGCGGCTTGCGCGGTGCAGCGTTTGCAAGTGGTAGACTTGCTACTTCTTTTACACCTTGTAACGTTCGTTGCGTGCTGTAATTATCATACAACTGTATTTTATAGGTGAAGTTTGGTTCCTTATCCACAGTTTGATAAACTGCAAAATATAATATTTGCAAAAAAAAAATGGTATGTTCACAAGAGCTAAATTTGCAATTTTTAACTATATTCTGTTTAGAAGTATCATAAATCAAATTAATAGTTCGGATCCGGAGTGAAATTCAATCACGGTATGATTTGTGATTAAAGGTTTACGAATCATCTACGGAAGATCCTACCATGCAATGGATGCGTTTTATTATTATAGAAAACTATGTTTTGTCACATGAGCGAGCAGTTCATTTATACCGATGCCTCCTCCTCTTCCCTTGTGCACAAAATTTATCTTCGACTGAGCTGAAAAAAAAGTTGGATCGGGCAGAAAAAACTAATTTTTTTTTCCGGAACCTCCTGCAGAACCGCTGCAAAAACCGGGTGGAAAAAAAAACTGGGTCGGAGGGAGGACCGTGAGGGGAGGGAGCAGGGAGGGAGCGCTGGAAAAAAACCAGGCCTGGAGGAAAGCAGGAGGGAGCCTGGTGCGCGCGGGGTGTAGTGTAGTTATTCAGTACCCAGGGTACCAAATAGCGGAGTCCCGGCCAGCGCTGTTCCATACCCGAGCGCACCCGACGGTCGCCCCCGAGCGCGCGGCGCGTCCCACCCCCAGGAGCCACGAGCGTCGGAGCGATCCCACGTTGTTGAGTCAACCGGTTTTTATTTTTCTACGTCTAAAAAAACTAGCCGGCGGTTCTGATCACCACACCTCCGCTCCCGTGGGTCGTGGCTTGATTGATCTGTAAACGGGGGATAACGCGTAACTCATTGGAAAAAGGAAACACGTGGCGTGCATTCTCCGTTTTAAAAAAATAAGGCAGCACAAATTTTCCGTCTGAGCCAAAAACTGAATCGGGTAAACCATCAAAACTTGCTTTATTTTGCATAATTAAAACCCAATGACTTCTTGAGAGCAGGCTGTAACAAAACTCTTCGGTACAGCCAGTGTCCGACACGCGAACAGCTACCTTGCGCGCGCGTTCCTTCTAAATAGGCATCCACTCGCACGGGAGGCCCACTAGTCAGGCGACTGTTCAAACGCACCTCTTCACGTTCGCCGTTCCCCATTCCCCATTCTCCTCTCTCTCTACTAGGGTTTCTCTCTCCCGTCTGGCGATTTCCAGGCGATTTGCCATCTCCCGTCGCCGGTGATCTTGCGTGGGAGAAATGGAGCCGCGCTAAGGTGAGCACACCCTACCCGCATGCGTCGCCCCCCACATCGCGAAGACATACTGATTTTTGCGGCGATTTTCGTTCGATTTTGGCAGGAGGGGCGCCAGGATTTGGTGGTAGAGGTGGAGAGCGAGGGGGTTGGAGGGGGAGGCAAGCACGGAGGTGAGCCCAATATGCTTGTATGCGTCTGTTTCTTATAGACAAGATCGGGTGCACACTGATGGGGCATTTCGATTGGAATCCACAGGGGGCTTCAAGGTTTCGTGGAAGAGGAATAGCGTAGGGGCGGAGCTTGCAGATCCGGTGATAGAGAGAGAAGCGAGGAGGGAAGCTGCACACACGCAAGTGAGAAATCATGCATTCCAGGGAATCTGTTTTATGCAAACTGCTTGATCCGGATCTGATTGATGTCGAGGGGGCCTTCTCTATTTTCATTTTTTTTCGGATCAGGCAACCTGCAGGATATACGTCTTCAGGAAATTGATGCTAGGTGAAAATGGCCTCTGCCCTCTTAGTGATTATTGTTCCCAACACATGTTTATTGGCACAGCAGCTGGAAAATTCCCGTCCTGTTTGCTCTCCAAATCTTAGTAGTTGTGTGTGTGATTTGCTAGGAAAAATATGATTACTGTATAGTGTATACCTGGATTACGAGACACTATGATTGTGTGTGTGGAACGAACAGCTTAATTAACTCATGAATCTTATGGATTGGCGAACTACTTAAGGTTACCGATGATTTTGCCGTAATGTTTCTTAGCTCCATAGTAAACGATTGCTGCATATGATATTTTGGATTGGGATACAATTGTTTAACTAGTTGCAGTAGCCTACTGTGTAATAGATTCATCTTGACATAAACTATGCTTTAGCACTATTATTTAATATGTAGATTATTTCTAAATTTTATTTCAATTAAATTGATTAAATGTTATTTATATGTGTTTTCTTAATTAAAATCGAGTGAGGTTTATATTTTGGTTTTCGTCAATGTTAAATTGATTAAGATTTATTCAGTTAGTTTTCTAATAAAAAACTAATAGGCTATATCCCAGTTTTCCATAAAATTATATAAAATTTATTAATATTTAATTAAAACTATCTTTTCTAGATTAAAAGCAAACTAGAGTTACCGTTCGAGTTTTTATAAATGTTAATTTTGATTAATATTAAAATAAATGAGTTTCAATGATAATATTGATTTGTTCAACAAGACATATGAGGTTTCCTTTAGACTCTTTTACATGTCTTGTTTTCAAGTTAAATATTTATTTGGTGTAATTTATATATCAAAAATTGTAAATATAATTTGATTAGCTTTTACTTTGGTTTTACAAATTCAAATTTAATTGAATTAATTTCAACATAGGATATTTCATTGAAATAACCTTTATATATGATTTCTTTATTAAAATTTATTGAGAATTTAATACGTTCTTTTACAATTTAACTATTTCAATAGCTATATCATTTCAACTATAGCTCCTATTTTAGAGTTTCGTGCATTTGCGTGACTGTAGCATTGAGCTCTATCTTTTAGTATGCTCTTTTAAAACTTTTATTTTTTTTATTGGTGTACGGTTCTTAGTTTTGCTCGTTTCTTTCTTGTATAGTTGTATGCTTATTCTCGATGATTGCTATGAGTACAAGGAACGTCGTCCGAGTGCTTTAAACAATATGAGCTTTCAAGAGTTTCATGTGCAAGAGTTGAAAACTTGGAGTAGTAGTATTTCTGTTGCAGAAAGGCAAGTGTCACTAATCATAAAAAAATTTCATAAAAAAGTACTCTCCTAGCATTTAGACAACCAAGTTACCATCACTGCTCTTAAAACAAAGCGCTAAATAATATATTTTAACACCAACACTCTTTCATATGGATCATTAACTAGCACGTTGCTTCTCAAAACAAGGCGTTGGCGACCAAAACCGATAAGCTAACCAGCTCAAATTAATGTAATCCTCCTTCAATTATTAAGGGGTACTATGGTCATTTGCCACTATCACTAATTTGTCTGAAAATATGTAGAAGTGCAATATTCATGGGACGGAGCGAGTACACTCCAACACGGTATATTTCCCTCTTTTTTCTGGTTAATATAATGCCTTTTAGACCCTCTTACGAAATAGTGATCCATTGACCTATAATAAAGTTGTTTCTTGAGAAAGCAAAGCATGCAGTTGGAGCTCCTTCAAGATCAGATCTTGTTGCCTTTGCTAAAATAATACAATATATGAATAATATACAAGTTGTGCGCGCCTCTCAGTTACTGTATAATGGGAATCCTCGAATGCAAAAGCCTTCAAAGACAATTAAATTAGAAAAGATAATTAAATATCTTCATCTCGGTTGCGGGCAGATTATACATGTTTTGGAGAAAAGATAATTAAATTAGAAAGGCTCAGGAGTTTTGGGTCCCAAGAGGAATTCGAAGACCCATCAATCAACATAGTGATGCAAAAATATATAGGAAATCAAAGATGCATGCAAGTGGTACACATCCAACAACGTATCCCATTTATTTATTTAATCACTGGACATAAGTACAGCACACCTCCCTTCTGTTTCTCCCAGCACAAGATATATATAGCATAATTCGTACATAGCACAGCATGGCTTGAAACAACAAACAATTATTTAAAACGCAAATCACACATATAGCAACGTACATCGATCTCGATGCTTGAACAACATTCAAGGGACCAAGTGGCCGTGTGGCATAGCTGAAGAGTGAAAAAAGGAGTTGCTGCCATATCTATAGCATCAGAGCTCACTGACCGCGCACGCAATTCAGACTTGGATGGCACCAGCAACCAGCGATAGCAGTTACGCACCCTATCAAACGACACGTTTCTCCACAGTAGCCTCCGCGTGGGAGGCCAAATTCCCTCGCCATGGAGTTCAAGGACAAGATGGGGGTGTACATGCTGCCATCCACCAGCGAGCGGCTGGCCATGGTCGTCGGAGCTGCTGCCATCAGCTGCATAACCAACATTATCGCCACCACACCGCCGGCTACCCTCTTGCTGCCGCCCTCCATGGCTAGCTACTACCTCTCTCCCTCTCAGTGGCTACTTGTGCTTTGTTTTCTTCTTTCTGCTTTAGTTGTTTTTGCCTGGTTTGCTCTGCTCCCAATGCAAGGGTGTCTCATACTATTTATAGGCGGTAGACAGGGCTATTTCATCAACATGTTTTTCACATGGGCGGCAGTCCCAACCCCCATCTAAGATAGTTTCTATACAGACTGTCATATAAAACTATTCGCTCACATGGCACTTTATTAACTATTTGCTCACATGGCATGGGTACTGTGGGCAAGCATAGAAATGGCTCTTCGGGGACTCGGGGGCCATCGCAGGAGACCAAATTCCAGTGAAATTAACATCTGTTCACAAAAGTTTTCTCGCTACTTTAAGCTAATCATTTGGATTGTGGTACATTGGTATCAAGCAAGCAGTTTGCCATGGACCAAGCCTCACCAATTTCAGAAGAGCTTATTTATATATTTACAAAATGGTAGTCCTACTTCCTTCCAAAGAATACTATGTTGGAACATGTTGACAAGTTTGTATCCAAAAGCAATGAGAGACTTGGTCTAGAACCATAAATTGTGCGAAACATGGATTTACATATAAAAGAAAACCATAGTGAGTCAGCAACAATTTTCTAAAACAACCGGTATTCTACAAGTGAATATAGCCAAGGATTTGCATTTCTCAAACTCATGGTATAAAGTCCAGGAAAACAGAGCCGCATTTGCAGTCAGTCACTTAATACTACATGTGACTAGCTGACATTAACTAGAAAACAAGTAAATAAAACGACACAGAATTGTCGGTACTTGCTTCAACAAGAAATAGACTGAATTGAACATAGTATTGATGAATCTGAGAAATCATCAGTTAGAGAATATCGTTTCATTAGCACTACTACAGAAACTAGCATCACAAACCACCATCACGAAGGGTTTCTTAATAACAGTTTGTGATACTACCATCACAAAGGGTTTTACCAAAACCGTTTGTGATGTGGACCATCACAAACGGTTTGTAGCAAACACCGTTTGTGATACAAACCGTTTGTGATGGTCCACCATCACAAACGGTTTGTAAGAAAACCCTTTGTTATGGTCCACCATCACAAAGGGTTTTTCTTACAAACCCTTTGTGATGGTCCACACCATCCCAAAATTTGAAATTTGAGTCTTACAAATGACCTCGGATGGAGAAACAGTCAAAATAAGAGTTGTAAATTTCAAAAAGTTATGAAACTTTGTAGTTGACAACTTTTTCATTTGAAATCATCTAGTCAACCAGATCTAAGTTCGAATGTTGACCAATTTGAAATTTGAGTTTTTTCAAACGACCTCGGATGGAGAAACTACCAAAATAAAAGTTGTAGATTTCAAAAATTTATGAAACTTTATAGTTGACAACCTTTTCGTTTGAAATCATCTAGTCAACCAGATCTAAGTTTGAATGTTGCCAAATTTGAAATTGAAATTTTATAAACGACCTCGGATGGGATCTAAGTTTGAATGTTGTCCAATTTGAAATTTGAGTTTTTCAAACGACCTCGGATGGAGAAACTACCAAAATAAAAGTTGTAGATTTCAAAAAGTTATGAAACTTTGTAGTTGACAACCTTTTCATTTGAAATCATCTAGTCAACCAGATCTAAGTTTGAATGTTGTCGAATTTGAAATTGAAATTTTATAAACGACCTCGGATGGAGAAACTACCAAAATAAAAGTTGTAGATTTCAAAAAATTATGAAACTTTGTAGTTGACCACTTTTTCATTTGAAATCATTTAGGGCCTCAAACAAGCAACTTACACTCGGTTTTGTATAATATGATAAGAATCAAAACGGCATTTAGACACATGGAGAGGTGCAGTGGTAGAGGAGGTTACATGTGAGGAAGAGGTCATGGGTTTGAATCCCACCCATGACCAGAGTCATCACAAACCACTTATCACAAACCAGCCTCAAAACCGTTTGTGATGAGCCCCTGGAACCGTTTGTGATAAGGAGTGCTGGTGTATTGTAGTAAGAAAAATTGGTCATCAATACCGGTCATATGTGCACATTAGTACTGATCAGCCCAGCCAGTACTTAATGGCTGGCAGCCTAGTGCTAAAAGACGAAAAAAATCGAACGTCGGGAGCCCGCACAAGGCACAAGTCACTAACGCATCTTCATCTGTCTTACCAAAAAAATGTACTTACGTGTAAGCACCTGCATCTATATCTGTCTTTCAAGAATTACAAAATACTACGTACATGTCGTCGTAGGTAGTTACTGTTTGGTTCCAAGTGCTAAAATGTTTTGGGACTAAATTTAGTCCCAATAAGGACTAAAGATCCAAACTCTAGGGACTAAAATCTTTAAGCACCAAAAGAGGTGCTAATAGGGACTAAAACCATCTCTTTCCCCGGATACCCCTCCCCCCACCCGCACCGCCCCACACTCTCTCCCTCCAGCCAGGGGCAAAACTGTCTTTGCGCAAGCCATTAAAGCATCTTTAGTCCTAAGATCCAAACAGCTGTTTTATTCCCTTGGGGACTAATTTTAGTCCGGCCAATTTTAGTCCCTAGTATCCAAACAGGGGAGGCTGAAAATGAAGATTCCTTCGTCTAAAAAACACTCCTAAAACTCAGGACCCAGATGCTGCCCATATGAGTTTAAAAGCTGCGGTTAATATATTTTACTTGTAAAATGTACAAATACAGGTTGATCACCTTCAATGATTTGTTTTGAACGAGACCTATATATGATTGGTCCATTGTACTGTTGTAGGGACATCGATCAGATGCTGTGCCGACGATGTGGGCTAGCTACCCTCCAAGAGTCCACAATAACTCCATCCTCTGCCGCCCGCCTGCCGTGCGGTTTGCCACATCACTGTGCGCCATAACTGCATGTGTTGGTAAGAGTGAGCCCAAGGAGATTAGAAGGAACACGAAAAATCCAATTTACAGAATAACCTCCATCGAAAAATATATGATGATTAGGATAAATTATTTAGTTTTTAATAAATGAATTTGTTTGTTTTAAATGTCATACAACCAAGGACGAAGTGAGTAGCTCGGAGAACTATTTGCTGATGAAGACAACAAAATAAACGGATGGCACTCTAGGTAAAGTTTGGTGAAAAAGTCGCATCGGATACACAGTTTGTTTGTTTGTGGTAATCGTTGTCTGTCGTGGCTACTGACTCAAAAGATTAATCCGTCGTGTACATCAAAACTATGCAGTTAGTTGTTTTATTTACCCACGTTTAGTGTTTCATGCGTGCGTCATTTGCTATATTTAATATTTTGATGTGATGTCGATGTGATGGAAAGTTTGGAATTTGGGGAATTAAACACCTGCCAGCCAGCACTCCTGCTAGCGCTCGCTGGATTTTTACTACTCGAGTCGCGCCACCAACCTTGGCGCGACTGTGTACTGCTGCTTCTACGTGCCAATCCACGTCCGCATTTGTAACAGCGTGACAGTTTGATCGCGCCAATATATATGGCGCTACTCAGTTATAAGTCACGCCAAAATTGTTGGCACGACTAAAAGGTATAGTTCTTGGAAATACAGTTCGTTAGGAGTTAATATTAAAATATTAGATTTAAAGGGGTTTATTAAAAAAAAACTCCTAAAGGACCTATTTGTTATTTCCATCTTTATTAGGGGCTATACTGCAACTCTGCAAGTTGGCAAGGATATTTTTCTCCCACCTCCGTTGATCCGTATCTGTTGATCTCTCTCCCGTCGACTCTTCTCTCTTCGTGATCCACCTCCACGGCCCTCCCTGCATGCCGCTGAGGCCTGAGGGTTGTCTGCCGCCGAGGGCAGCACGCCCCACGGAGGGCCGCCGCCACCGCGAGGGCCGCGCATGGTGCACCGCCGCCGGCGCGTCGGCTCCGTGCTGCCACCGTGCGGCCCCCCCTGCACGGGCCGGGTTGCACAGGCACGCTAGGCCCAAAAAACAGGCCGTCGTGTCGGCCCTGGGCCTGCAGGTCGGCACGATGGTCCGGTCCGAGCTGGCACAATAACCTATAGGGTCTGAATAGTGCTGGACCGAATTGGGCTAGTGTCGGGCTAGGGTCGGGCCACCCATTTGGATTTCTATACTTGTAGCTTGAAGTAAGCTTATTGTTCGATCATGCTATCATTAATATAATATAATGTGCAATATTCTTGGCATTACATAAATAATACCTCGTGCGTGTGTGTATGTAGGTGCTTCAAATAAAAGATTATGAGAAAAGAAAATTTTAGCTAGCTAGTTTAAAACAAGTGACGTTTTTGGCATCGAAAGAGTTGTATGAAACAAAATAAAATGATAGCATGGTCGTGTCACTCCGTATCTTTGCCAAAGGCCAAATCTCTTGTAAAGCATAGTACCACTCTCCTGTCTGGAGCCACAGATGCGTGTTGTTCATCATAATATTGGGGACGAGAGGTTCTTGGACCTGCCCACCCTGGGGCGGAATTAAAGCACGGAGCATGTGAGTTATTATTACTACTTTAATAAAAGAACATAGAAATCTAAATGTGCCAGTGGGCGCGGCGCCTCTCGCGGCGGCGGCGCGGCCTCAGCCCAGCGGCGCTAGCGCCAGGCGGCGCGCTAGTGAGGAGGGAGGAGGCTGTGGAGGCCCGGTGGGTCGGGGGCACTGCCAGCACCCTCCGTGGTGCCGAAGCAGGCGGCCCCTCACGGCTCCGGCGGCGCAGAAAGCGGCCCTGTGGTGGCGGTGGCCAGCGGTGGCCCAGCGGCGTGACGGCAGCCAGCTGGCGCGCAGGTGAGGAGGAAGGGAGGTGCCGTGGAGAGTGGAGGGTCGGGGGCGGCGACTTGGGAGGGACAGAGGCTGGAGGGCTAGGGTTTGGGGGCTTGGGGCGGGTTATATAGCCCTCCTCCCAACGGTCTGATCCAATAGATGACCTAGATCCAACGATTGGGAGAGGGAATGCAGATGTCGGCTGTTGCTGGGCCTTTTGGAGTCCTCGGACCGCCATCGAGCCGGCCTATTTTTGTGCGGTGCCTCGGGCCGGCACTATGGGGTATGGTGGCGGTCCCGGCTCGGGAAATCTTAACCCGATTCCCTTTCGGGCAACACGCGTGATCGCTATGTTTGCCGGGTTACCAAATCCCCCTTAGGATCGGCTTACCCATGTGCAAGTGCAGTTCACATGGAACCTTTCTCCTCTTCGGCCTTCAAAGTTCTCATTTGAATATTTGCTACTACCACCAAGTCGCTCCGCTGGCTCGCGCCCCAGGTTTTGCAGCGGCCGCCGTGCCCTCCTACTCATCGGGGCATGGCGCTCGCCCAGATGGCCGGGTGTGGGTCGCGTGCTTTAGCGCTATCCATTTTCGGGGCTAGTTGATTCGGCGGTGAGTTGTTACACACTCTTTATCGGATTTCTACTTCCATGGCCACCGTCCTGCTGTCTTAATTGACCAACACCCTTTGTGGGTTCTAGGCTAGCGCGCAGTTCGGCATCGTAACCCGGCTTCAGGTTCATCCCACATCACCGCTCGCTACCAAAATGGCCCACTTGGAGCTCCCGATTCCATGGCATGGCTCAAAACCGTGCCCTACCTATTTAAAGTTTGAGAATAGGTCGAGGTGTTGCGCACCGATGCCTCTAATCATTGGCGTTACTGATAGAACTCGTAATGGGCTCTAGCTATCCCGAGGGAAACTTAGGAGGAACCAACTACTAGATGGTTTGATTAGTCTTCCTATACCCAAGTCGATGAACGATTTGGCGTCAAGATCGCTCGAGCCTCCACCGTAGTTTCCTCTAGCTCACCCCCTCGTGCATAGTTCACCATCTTTCGGTCCCGACAGCGTGTTCCAACTCAAACCCTTCACGTAAGATCGTGGTCGGCCACGCTGGTGCGCCCGTGAAGGCCTCCCGCTCACGCCTTCCTTGCGCATCCTAGGTTTATGAACCTATCGACTCGCACGCATGTCAGACTCCTTGGTTTGTGATTCAAGACGGGTCGGATGGGGAGCCCGCAGCCGTTGCGAGCCCCCAAGGGACGCCTTGCGCACGCGGAAACCGACTGCGCCGACGATGGCTGGGGGGCACCTAAGGTCCCTGGCTTAGGCCGCCGGTGACTGGCCCACACCCCGAGCCGAGAGGCGAAAAAGAAAAGT
>CP053458.1:103308639-103326139 GCA_022644695.1 Cenchrus purpureus | reverse complement strand
GCATCGTAGAACAGCCCATCCAAGCACACCGAAAACAAGCTGCCCGAGCACTTTTTAGTAAATGCGCCGAAAGCTCATACTAATCTTAGACAACGACGCAATCAACCTCGTCCTCGCAACCACAACGCAGCACTTAGCTTCCAACAGTCAAGGGTCCGATTTTCCAAACCAAGCAGCTTTTGTGCCCATCAGACCAAGAGCAAACGATGACTTGTGGGCCAAGCTCACGTCGAAACTTGTTCCCGAAATCTCCCCAAACACACCCCAAGAGTGACCAAACGGCAAAACCAGCACGACGGCGATGAAAGACGGAAGAACTCAAACCTCGGCAACAAACTTCCAACCAACGACTCCCAAAGCACCCAACGCAGCATGGGAGAAGCACCACATGGACGATCTCACAGGAATTCCAACGAAGCCTCAATCGCGGGGTCGCAAACCAACCACCAAGAACACTCTCGCCCAATCCAAATACCTCATGAAAGCCTAACTTTGAGGGTGCACCGGAGGCACCACGCCCTCACAGGACACCACAACCGAAAGAAACCTCCAAACCTCCCCACGACCTCAAGGCATAGCCGCAAAAGAAACACCTGGTGATCATGGCAGCAAGATGAAGATGGAGCACTGAATCAGTAGCCAACCAGCCACCCCAAGACCAAATCGGTGGTAGCACGAGCCATCTTCCTCCACCAAGAGCCAAGAAGAAGGAGCACACCCACCTAACCCGAAAAAGACTCCAACCAGCCACTCCAACAATAGAGCCACAAAGCCAACCCCACCCATCATCCGCCATCAAGGGCGTGGCAACACAGATTAGCATCACTGAGGCAACCACCGCAGCTGCCATCAATCGAGCACCAATCAGCAAGCCCTCGCCAGACCGCAACCCCAAACCCACACCCAGACGCCGGCAACCAACCAGCCCCAACGCGGCAGCCAACAATCGGCACAACCACCCAAACCCCACGAGAGGTGTGGCCGATTCCACCATGACTTGGCCCCCACATGGGCAACGGTGGTGGCTCAACCAAGAAACCGCCCAACCGCCCGCCACACCACCAGACGACCGGCCGGGCCAAGAGCCCCAACCAGCCACGCCCACACCAGCCACCACAACACCGGCGCCTCACCCGCACCAACACCTAAGCATCAATCGCCAAGAGTCAAACAACAGCAACACCATCACACCGAGCACCACAAGCCCCCAACCACACAAGCCTCAACCCCATGAGCGACAACACACAGGCCAATGGGGCAAGCCCAACACCACAGAATCGACACAGGCCAACGAGTGGGCAGCACCTCCAAGAGCCACAACCCATCCCATCCTTGCCGCCTCACCGCTGGTGGCGGCTGCACTATCAGAGCCATAACCGCATGTGCGGTAAGAGAATTAGAAGCCGCCATCGAATAACCTCCATCTAATGAGTTAAAAATTATTTGAATAACACCATTTTCAGCACAACCAAGCCATATAGCTCGGAGAATATACCCTGGCACTCACACCATAAATTTGGTGAAAAACCCATGGCACGAGCACGTTTGTTTGGTAAGGCACCAACCCATGTTCAGTTTTAATATGCCACCTGGCACGTCAAGTTAAGTTTTGCCACCCCACATTTTTTCATACTTGTAGTTTGTAAGCTTTTTGCCACATGCACATTAATTCATTTTTTTTTTTTTTTTTTTTTTTTTTTTTTTTTTTTTTTTTTTTTTTTTTTTTTTTTTTTTTTTTTTTTTTTTTTTTTTTTTTTTTTTTTGTTTTCTTGGCCCTGCATCCTCGCATGTTTATGTAGCCAAATGTTCTTGGAAAATTCAGACTAGCTCACAAGTGACGCTGTTGAGATTGTATGCATTGTCAGAGGTCGTTTTCACTCCGTATCTTTGCCAAAGGCCAGCTCAAAGCATGATTCGCCTCCATCCGAGCCACAATGTTTTCATAGTCAAACCGTCCTACACCATTAGAATACTTTTAGCCTGACACACATTTTTCCACACGCCCGATTCGCATATCGGCTGCACAGTTCATCAACGCTTTGACTCACCCATTTCCGATGAATTTTTTATTTGTTTAGTTATAATTTGGTTTTGCTTGGGTCCTATCGTCGATAGCTCCACGCATTTTATCATAGTTATTTTCAATTTATATTAATCATTAAATTATTGACATATTACATAAATATATTTTTTTGGTATCATTATCAATCATTTTCACATCTATCAAATATTGAAAATAATGTTTTAACACACTCATTTTCCGACTCCGATAAGTAATGTTTTAACATGTATTAAATGGACACAGATGATATTTTAAAAAACTTATGTTTTTGTCACTTAATCATCGATAAGCTTTGCTTGACTTATCTTGTCGCAGCCTTACAATCCTGAGGATTGAGAGTTGACTAATCGCACATCCTCGATCTCCGTAGCAAGGCTGCCCACTTACATGCGTCCGCCGGATATTTCTCGCCCTCCACTCCAGCCGTGATCAAGGAGGGAGAGGCCGCCGGCCCACCGCGGTGAATGGCACGGCTTGGGGTAACACAATGTCGCACGCAAGCCCGCTAGCGATTCAGAGGCGTTCATCAAATGGGTTTCAAGCCCAATCGGCTTTTAATGACCAATGCGGGTGGGTAAAATTTAATCCCTGGTCTCAGACACCTTGAACTACCCTCGTGTGGGTAACAATCCAACCTCACTCAATTCGCTCCAATGATAGGAATTAACATAAACATGTCAATATGTTCATATCAAGAGCTTATTGTAGCAAGTCTCAAACTTCACAATCCGCTATTGATTTAAATAAGTCTAGCTTCACTCTCAGATGAAATCAGAATCAAACGAGCTTTTACCGTTCCACACTTTGTCTGAGCTCACGGACACCTCATCAGATGCCGAAACCAAACTCGAGAATGTTTCTCCAGAAATGCGAAAGGAGGGCGATGCCGCTCCGCTCACGAATAAGTAAAATAACGTTAAAAGTAGTGGTCATTTCACTACTTATTACACCTCTCATTACAAACTGACTAGAGTCAACCCACTAGAGTTTTCTCTCTTCCCACCCGCCAAGTTTCCCCTCCCTTATGTGGGTAGAATTTCAATCCATTCATCCCAAAGAGAGGCATAGTACCCCGCCGCTTACCCGCGGGTTGCCATTCTTCACTTTGACATTCACTGAAATCACATTCCGCAAGGACCATCGCAATGCTTTGTTGTTAATTAAACATTCCCTTGTCCGCATCAGTTGTTCGACGCCAAGGAAGGAGCAAGCTCCCGTCTCGCTCCGCCCGCCCGCCCCCGCGAGTGCCCGCCTCGCGCAGCTGAGAGGGGCCGGGACCGGGTGGGACCCCAACCCCTCGAGCCAATCCTTTGCTTACGATCCGCTTGCCGACTTCCATTGCGGCCGGCGCTGTTCACCTTGAGACCTTGAGGTTATGATGACCGCGGATGGGCGTGGACCTCCGGATTTTCATGGGTGGCCGACGCGGCGGTGTGCTGGACCCTACCTCCCAACTGCTTGTGCTGTCCGTTGGTAAAAGATAACTCTTCCCGAGGCTCGCCGACGCCTCCGACTTCCTAACCTACTCTAACCACCACGTCCTCGGGAAATCTTAACCCGATTCCTTTCGGGCAACACGCTGTGATCGCTACTGCCGCCGGGTTACCCGTCCCTTAGGATCGGCTTACCCATGTGCAAGTGCCGCTCACATGGAACCTTTCTCCTCTTCGGCCTTCAAAGTTCTCATTTGAATATTTGCTACTACCACCAAGATCTGCACCGACGCCGCCGGCTCGCCCTAGGTTTTGCAGCGCCGCGCCTCCTACTCATCGGGCATGGCGCCGCCCAGATGGCCGGGTGGGTCGCGCTTAGCGCCATCCATTTTCGGGCTAGTTGATTCGGCAGTGAGTTGTTACACACTCCTTAGCGGATTTCGACTTCCATGACCACCGCCCTGCCTTAATCGACCAACACCCTTTGTGGGTTCTAGGTTACAGCCAAGACCGAACCCGGCTTCCGGTTCATCCCGACGCCAGCCTCGCTTACCAAAATGGCCCACTTGAGCTCCCGATTCCATGGCATGGCTCAGCAGCGTCCCTACCTATTTAAAGTTTGAGAATAGGTCGAGGGCGCCCGATGCCTCTAATCATTGGCTTTACGATAGAACTCGAATGGCTCCAGCTATCCCGAGGGAAACTTCGAGGAACCAGCTACTAGATGGTTCGATTAGTCTTTCGCCCCTATACCCAAGTCGACGAACGATTTGCACGCCAAGACGCTCGAGCCTCCACCAGAGTTTCCTCCGCTTCGCCCGCCAGCATAGTTCACCATCTTCGGTCCCGACAGCGTGTTCCAACTCGAACCCTTCACAAAGATCGGGTCGCCGTGCGGCCCGTGAAGGCCTCCCGCCGCCGCCTTCCTTGCGCATCCCAGGTTTAAGAACCCGCCGACGCACGCATGTCGACTCCTTGGTCCGTGTTTCAAGACGGGTCGGATGGGGAGCCCGCAGCCGCTGCAGGCAGCAGAGGGACGCCTGCGCTGGAAACCAGCCGAGACGACGGCCGGGGGCACCTAGGGTCCCTGGCTTAGGCCGCCGCCGACAATCCACACCCGATGACAGACAGGCGCTCATACACCGGGGCGCATCACGCCCCCATCCGCTTCCTCCCGCAATTTCAAGCACTTTGACTCTCTTTCAAAGTCCTTTTCATCTTTCCTCGGTACTTGTTCGCCATCGGTCTCTCAGTATTTAGCCTTGACGGAGTTTACCGCCCGATTTGGGCTGCATTCCCAAACAACCCGACTGCTGACGGCGCCTGTGAGACAGGTCCGGGCCGGACGGGCTCTCACCTCCCAGCGCCCTTTCCAGGAACTTGGGTCCGTCCGCCTCGAGGACGCCTCTCCAGACTACACCGAGTAGTGAGCTACTCGATTCTCAAGCCGGGCTGTTCCCTGCTCACGCTACTAGGGGAATCCTTGTAAGTTTCTTCTCCTCCGCTTATTTATATGCTTAAACTCGGTAGTCCTGCCCCGACCTGGGTCGCGGTCCGAGCGACAAAGCCTATGGTCGTCATGGGTCATTTAGGCCAACACACCGACTACTAGCCGAGACACCGCACCGAGAACAACTGTATGTCGCCCACCACGCGCGGTGCTCGCATGTTACGCCGGCCGCCCACCCCACCTTACGGCACGGGAGCCAAACACCACATCCTTCCCCACGGATGGGTTGGGAGTGTCTTTGGCGTGACGCCCAGACGCGTTCTCACCAAGGCCTGGGCAACTTATGCTCAAAAACTCGATGGTTCGCGGATTCTGCAATTCACACCAGGTATCGATTTTGCTACGCTCTTCATCGATGCGAGAGCCGAGATATCCGCTGCCGAGAGTCGTGGATTAAGATAGCATCGCTGCACGAGGTGCGCTCGGCAGGCCGACCACAACCCCGGCAAGGCAATATAGTTCCTTGACGCGCGGTGGGTTCTTTGCACCCTTCCTCTAAAAGAAGGTCGAGGCAGCCCGAGCGTAAGCCCGAGCGCATGGGTGACATGTTCACGGTCTGTTTTGTTTAAGGGTCACGACAATGATCCTTCCGCAGGTTCACCCGGAAACCTTGTTACGACTTCTCCTTCCTCTAAATGATAAGGTTCAATGGACTTCTCGACGTCGGCGAACCGCCGCGATCCGAACACTTCAGACCATTCAATCAATCGAGCGTGTGTACAAAGGGGACGTAGTCAACGCGAGCTGATGACTCGCGCTACTAGGCATTCCTCGTTGAAGACCAACAATTGCAATGATCTATCCCCATCACGATGAAATTTCCCAAGATTACCCGGCCGCCAAGGCTATATACTGCTGAATACATCAGTGTAGCGCGGCGCCCGTAACATCTAAGGGCATCACAGACCTGTTATTGCCTCAAACTTCCGTGGCCTAAACGGCCATAGTCCTCTAAGAAGCTAGTTACAGGGGAGGTCTCGCTAACGGAATTAACCAGACAATCGCCCACCAACTAAGAACGGCCATGCACCACCACCCATAGAATCAAGAAAGAGCTCTCACAATCCTTGCTATGTCCGGACCTGTAAGTTTCCGTGTTGAGTCAAATTGCCGCAGGCTCCACGCCTGGTGGTGCCCTTCCAATTCCTTTAAGTTTCAGCCTACCATACCCCCGAACCCAAAGACTTTGATTTCTCATAAGGTGCCGGAGTCCTATAAGCAACATCCGCCGATCCCTCGGTCGGCATCGCTTATGGTTGAGACTAGGACGGTATCCGATCGCCTTCGAGCCCCCAACTTTCGCTCTTGATTAATGAAAACATCCTTGGCAAATGCGCAGTTGTTCGCCTTTCATAAATCCAAGAATTTCACCGACTATGAAATACGAATGCCCCCGATCGTCCCTATTAATCATTACTCCGATCCCAAAGGCCAACACAATAGGACCGAATCCTATGATGTTATCCCATGCTAATGTATCCAGAGCGATGGCTTGCTTTGAGCACTCTAATTTCTTCAGTAACAGCGGAGGCACGACCCGCCAATTAAGGCCAGGAGCGCATCGCCGCAGAAGGGTCGAGTAGGTCGGTGCCGAAGGCGGATCCGACCCGCCCAAGGTCCAACTACGAGCTTTTTAACCGCAACAACTTAAATATACGCTATTGAGCTGGAATTACATGCTGCCGGCACCAGACTTGCCTCCAATGGATCCTCGTTAAGGGATTTAGATTGTACTATTCCAATTACTGACACTAACGCGCCCGGTATTGTTATTTATTGTCACTACCTCCCCGTGTCGATTGGGTAATTTGCGCTGCCTTCCTTGATGTGGTAGCCGCTTCCCCTCCCGAATCGAACCCCACCTCCGTCACCCGTCACCACCATGGTAGGCCCCTATCCTACCATCGAAAGTTGATAGGCGTAATTTGAATGATGCGTTGCGGCGAGCTATTTCTCGGTTGGCACATGGATGAGGTCTATGTTCCCTTTTCAACATTGTCTCTCAAAAAGTGGTATCTCACCTCTATATGTTTGGTTCTCGAGTGTGGTAAGGATTTTTGGCAACACGATGGCACTCTATCACACATGAGAGGAACATGGGTACACTCCTCACCAAAGTCACTAAGTCATGTGATCCAAAGCAACTGGGAGCAACAACTAGCGGCAGCTACATACTCGGCTTCTGTGGTAGACCGAGCTACACTTGATGTTACGAGAAGACCAAGAAACAAGTGAGGAACCCCAAATCGAACGCCCCTCAAGTCGACTTCCATCGACCACACCCCGCAAAGTTGGCATCCGAAAACCAAGGAGGGAAAAGGACACCAGTACCAAAGACCAAGCTCGAGTGTATCAAGGATACCGAAAATCCGCTTGACGGCCCCAACATGTGAAGTCCTCACGATGCGAAACGAGCGCACGCATGAAAAATCGGTCCGGCCTCGCCGCCAAGTACAAGAGGGAACCGATCATGCTCCAGACACCTTGTCGACGCCGTCTCGTCGCATCCTGCACGTAGTCGTACTCATTGGTGTCGATAGGGGCTTTGAGTCCATCTTGAACTTCTTGAGGATGTCCTTCGTGTATTTGGCTTGATGCACAAAGGTTCCTCCTTCAGCTTGATCCGAGCAGAAAGAACCGCAATTCTCCCATCATAGACATTTTGAATTCTTTGCTCATGTCCTCTGCAAACCTTGCAACCAAAGAGTGAGACAAGCCGCCAAATACAATATCATCCACATACACCTGAACAATTAGGATATCATCGCCCTGCCTGAGGAGAAAAAGAGTCTTATCTACTTTGCCCATCTCAAACCCCTTACTGAATAAGAACCCTCCCAACTGGCCATAGCATGCCTGAGGAGCTAGTTTCAGCCCATACAATGCCTTCCTATACACTTGTTGGGAAAACTCAAAGCAAAGGTTGCTTCACATAAACCTCTTCTTCTAAGAACCCATTCGAAAAGGCACTCTTCACATCCATTTGGTACAATTTGAATCATTTAGCCACGGAGATGGCTAGAAGGATCCTAATCGCCTCCAAATGGGCTACAGGAGCAAATGTCTCCTCATAGTCTTTCCCTTCCTTCTGACTATAGCCCTGAGAAACCAACCTTGATTTGTTTCTCACGACCTCACCATTCTCACCCTCTTTGTTCTTCCACACCCACTTTGTCCCAATAGGTTTGCAATGTGGTGGTTGTTGATGGCTGTTAAGTGCTTAGTTTAGCCGTCAATTTACTCATGGATAAAGGAGCAAGAGGCATTTCTTACATGCATTTTAGTTAAGAATAATGTAGTTCCACTTGTCCTTGGAGATTATGTGATTGCAGGAAAATAAACACAAAAGAAGTGGCAATCTCACCTTCTATGATTTGTGCCACATCACCTCAAGGAATGGCTACCACCTCAGGTGCCACGCATGCAAGCCAAGCCACCTGTGTGCCACGATGCACGCCATGTCACCAATCCAAGAGAGGCAAGCCCCGACAAATCAGAGCGTGACACATGGACTTCACATGGATCCATGGGCCCACCAGAGCGCCTAAACCACCTCAAGAACTCGTGTGTACACCGGGACCGACTTAAGGCCGGGCCACCACCGAGGAAGCACACCCCGAGTGGGGCCCACTGGATCGGCCGACTAGAGGCCACCGACTTGGGTCTGATCCCGGGATTCCACGTGGTGCTTGTCCATTGGTCCTAGAGGCCATCTCCGGTGTTTCACTCCTTCGGCTGCTCGCCTATAAATAGAAGGGGAGGGGGCTCATTTCTTAACAACACAACTTACTCCTCCTCTCTCACTTTTGGTTTCTAAGGCTAGGAGGTAGGCTAGAGTAGTTCTACCATGTTCCAAGTCTACTTTGGGATCTAGGTATGAGTCTTCTTGTATCTTTATTTTATTGTATGACTTTGATCTACTTCATTATTCAAATTATTTCATATAAAGTTGTGCTTGTACACATGGGTGATTTGTTCATGTGTTCTTCGCTCGTTCATCATTTAGAGGCTCGTTCTTGATGAACAAGGCCTTTCGATCCAGCTTGACGAGTGACTTATACATGTTTTCGGTGTTTGTTCATAAGTTAGAGGCTCGTGTTCATCACGAACACGACCCTTTGATCTTGTTGAATAGACATAGTAAAGCACGAACTGCTTTGTGTGCTTAGCCTAGTTTGATCTAGTTAGATCCCATGTTTGTGTTGCATGAAGTTCGTGCTCAAGCTACGGACGGCAGGGCGACATGCTCTCGACTGGTCACAATAGCCCGGTGGTCCCGCTAACAAGCGTGGTGCTTGGGTTGTAGCTACGTTGCTTACGAGTGTATCCCACGGTTTGTCTTGGGGTAGGCATGGTGACAGCTTGGACCTTCCTCGAATCCCCCACGTTCGGATACTTATAGGAGTCTAAAGTCTAACAACCGAGTCGTGCGTGGCGACGCGGAGGTTAGCTCCCTGCTTGTGCTGGTGCTTGAGCCAAAGATCATGCGATGCGTGTGTGACTAACTTGTCCGACTAACTCATGTTTAGTACCTTAGAACCTAGAGCTAACTCAGATGTTGCCTCCTAAGCCTAGGACCTTTAGAGAGTGTGTTTGTGTGTTCACACTACTATCTTATCTATCATATCCCCCTCGCACTTGAGTATCTTTGTCCCTCGCCTATGATTTATACTCTTTGCAATAGTGTTGAACTAGTTAATCCGCCCAGCCTTCCTTGGATTCGATACCCTTTGGAATACTCCTTTGGGGAAATGCTACAATGGTACTTCCATGCGCTTGCGGACTCTTGTAATCGTTAGGATTACCATTTGGATATTTCTGGCATTGTTGCTAGGAACCCGTAACTTAGCATCGAGGTTTAGAAATACTAACAAGCATTTCTGGCGCCGTTGCCGGGGAAGGCTAAGGATAACTTGTCAGCACTTTGCAATGTTTATAATCATGACAGGAATAAAACAGTTCTCAATGCAGGCTAACTTTGAATGTCTTCTTTGTCTATCGATGATGAAGACAGGTAGTGTATGACTGGTTTCGACTTACCGCCGAAGAAGATCCTGAGTCACTCGTAAGGAGAGCTAGAACTCATTTCGGTTCTCCCTGCACGCATTTTAAGTCGATCCAGCTTCCTTTGTGCCATCTACATCAACTCCTATGGCCAATCAGGAGAAGACTCTTCGCGAATATTCTGCTCCCTCTGCTGATCAAGTGCCCACTGGCCCCGAGATCAACACCGGGAATGGGAACTTTGAAATCAAGACTGGCCTCATTATGATGGTACAGGCTAGCCCATTCTGTGGCAAGCCTAATGAAGACGCGAGCGCCCACTTGCAATAGTTCTTGGAGCTGTGCAGTACCTTCACTATACGAGGAGTGGAGGAAGATGCCATTCCTGCTTCCATTCTCACTCCCGGAAAGGCGGCGTGGTTCTATGTGAACCGAGATATTGACACTGGCAAAATGCTCAAGAACATTCCTCGAAGTTCTTTCCATGGTGACCAATGCTCTCCGGGGAAGAATTTCAAGCTTTCAGCAAGCGGCAAATGAAACCATTCCAGAGGCTTGGGAGAGGCTTCAGGAGTACATCCTGGCTTGTCCCCATCATGGGATGGACAACTGGCTTATTCTTCAGAGTTTCTATAATGGGTCGACCCGACCGAGGCCATATTGATGCCTGGCCGGAGGGGCTTTCTTCTCTCACTATCAAGCAACCAAACTTATCGAGAAGATGGTCTCCAACCAAGGGTGGAGTGATGATCGACTCCAGCCACGTCAGAGGGGTACACATACCATCAAGGAAGCGGATATGCTGCATGCCAAGATGGACCTACTCATGAAGAGAATGGATGCTCTGACCAGCGAGAAGGCTGCCATGGCCATCACTACTCAAGCTATAGATGCTCGCATGACCTGCGAAGTCTGTGGTGATACCGGGCATTCAGGGAATTATTGCCCCGCTACCCAGGAGGATGTGATGTACATGAACGGCAACAACAATGGTTATCGTCCACAAGGAGGTCAAACGTGGAATCAATCACGCCCTTACTATCAGGGGGTAATCAAGGTAATATTTACAATCCCAACCAACCTTCCCTGAAAGATCTGGTTTTCGGGGAAGCCAAGATTAATGAAGGCTTTAACAAGAAAATGGCTGCCTACGATAAGGCTCTAGAAAGCCTCAACGTTAAAATCGATAACCTTTCTTCTGCTCTCAAGAACCAGCTGAGCTTTAATAAAATGTTAGAGACCCAGTTGGCTCAGTTGGCTGCTTTGGTTCCCTCTGCTGAGGATGGGAAGATTCCGGGGCAACCTGTGTCTTCTTGTGAGAATGTTTGTGTAGTGTCCACCAGATGGGGTAAGCCATCTGGGAGGGCACGTCACGATGACTATGTGGAGACCCATACACAGTTCTTGATCCATGGGAATCTTCAAGCAATTGTACAAAAAGGATCCCGGTTATCCGCCATCACTTGCACTATATACTACCGTAAAAATTAGAATGCCCTCTGTGACCTTGGCGCGAGTGTCAACCTCATGTCCAAGGCTATGTTCGAAAGACTGGGATATCCCGCACTTACCCCAACCTCGAGGACAGTTCAACTTGCTGATGCATCAATTCGGTATCCGGAGGGGATCGTGGAGAGTCTGCTGGTATTTGTCCAGGGCTCTTGCATCTTCGCGGATTTCGTGGTCCTTGACATGCAAGACGATGCGGAAATGCCACTCATTCTTGGGAGGCCGTTCCTAAGTGATGCTCGGGCAAGGATCAATGTGGAAACTGGGACCATCCGTTTCCGCATTGGGAAGAAGAACTTGATGTTCGATTTCGACCAACAAAGAGCAATGCTATTCAAAGGTAAGGAAATGATGAGCAGACTGGGGTGGACGGAGCCACAACCCCTCACACAACCTCCGACCACCACACCAAGAAAATCAAGGAAGGCACAGGAAGGTGTGGAGGCAGGTACAGAGATCGCACCCCTCTACTTCTCGGGAGTGGGGTGACGAGTGGAACTAATCACCGAGAAAAGTCCCGCTCTCGGACTTAAAAAGATGAGTCCTTTCGCCAAAAGGTAAAATTGGTGAGCTATCTCATATTTCCCTTCCAAAAGTTAATTTAATTTTTCCGGGTGCATGTTTGAATTTTCCATCCCTGCATCTGCATGCTGGAATTCTTTCTAGCCAAATTTCCCTTTTTCTTTAAAAAAAAAAAATTCTGAAAATAAAATTTTGGGTTGAAAAATCCTTGAAAATTCATTCGAGCAAGTTTTTGGGTGAATTTGGACCGATGCACCTGGGCAGGCCCTCATGTGACCGTTAGAGAGCCGTTGCAAAAAGCCGGAGGCGGGCGGACCCGAGGTGGGTTCGGCCGACCCCACAGGTCGGCCGACCCAGCCTAACGGCTAGCCCGGCCCTCCTTCCTCCAACGGCTTCTAGCCATTGCACACGCCCCATGTCTCGGTGCCCGGCCTCAATGCCTATAAATACAAGGGGGTTTGAGGGGTGTCTTCACCCATTGCAACACTCTCTCCCTCTCTTGTTCTTGCTCTCTGGTTTTCGTGGATTTCTCGCTCGAGATTGAGGTGCCAAGTATTCTCTCCAAGTGCTGCTGAAATATTGATCATTGGTGGAGCAAACTCGGTAAGAATTTCATTCGGTTTCACTAACCCATCACCGAGTTGCTCGTGTCATCCGATAGTTGTGCAAGATGAGTTGGGCCTCCCCAAGATTCCGGAAGTTGACTCGCCACGCTGCTCACGCGACGGGGAGCTCGCCTCATCTCAAGCTACACCAAGCCCAATGTCAACCGACCGTGAAGAAGAGTGAGAAGAAGAGCTACCCACGCCACAAGCCGATGAAGTGTACGCCGTCGACGCCGCCTTCATCGACTTGAGGAGTGATCGCGAGAGACAAGCCTACGCTCTCATCAAGGACCGAGTCTTCACCAACACCAAGGAGTTCGACCCGGACCTTCTCGAGAAAACAGGTATGGACTCCGAGTTCAATTCCATTTGGCAAGCTCTAGGATGGGAGGATTTTGTCCCGGTTCAGGAAGTTGGTTCTAGACCTACCACCATCCCTCTCGACTCTTCAAGAGGATGCGTCTGGTATTTCATTTCGATTTCATGGAGTTCCGTATCGAGTTTCGTGGAAAGATCTTAGTCGCACCCTCGGTTTTCATCATCGCTGCGCTATTTCTCTTGAGCAAGCTTGCGCTGGTTTTAATGGCGAGAGTTTTTGGGAAGAGATCTCCGGTCGTCGCTCATGCAAGTTGATACCTAGGTGCAATGATATCTTGCACCACCGTGGGGCACAAGTGGCTCGCCGTCACTCTCTTTCCAAGGGATGACGTGCAGCCCATGCGCACTGACGAGATGATGATCTTATATGCCGCGGTCAGATGGATCAAGATCTCCCCTGTGCAAGCTATGATTCGGCAGTGGTTAACAAATTTTAAGATGACGGGTTCTATTGAGTGTACGTCTCTGATTTCTCGCATCGTCATGAACCTTGGGATTATGCAAGGGCCTAATGTGCCCTCCATTGCTAATCCCTAGACTCAGATTGATGAGGCTTATTTGACTCAGGAGCATATTCATAAGAAGGGTCCAGATGATTCTTTGGTTTTCTTTTACCCAGGCCATACAAAGCAGATCCAGTTACCTAACCCGGATTTCAGGTTGTACGGCCAGGGGTCACTGACCATTCCTCTCGAGGAACCTCGTCGTTCTAGTGTCTCTGGTGACAGGGTAACTAGAAGCGCATCGAGGAGAGCAGCCGGAGCACAACAGCCGCCACACCATCTCCACACTGCCGCCTCACCACCTCGACCTACCACACCTCCGCACTGTACATGGACCTCACCGAGTACATGCCTGGGTCACTCCGGGTATGCTCCCGCTGGGACCAGCCCATGTACCAGCAGGGTGCGAGTAGCTCGGCTTGGGCTAGCGCGGGCAGTGGCAAGTGGGCCGTCCCTGCTGGTACTACCTACGGAGATGCGACATCTTCATCGTCCGGATTGCGCTCGTCATCTCGTGGGGCCACCCTCACTCGATGAGATGAGCGAGCTCAACATCCGAGTCGGCGACATGGAGGAGACCGTGCACCAGCATGTCGAGTCCACCCGGATGCGGCGGATGTCCGGCGAGAGACTTCACGCCATCGAGCTGGCACAGCAGCAGCAGCTGGAGGAGTAGAGGGCCTACTACCGGTGGATGGGATTCCCTCCTCACATGAGTGATCCTGGCTAGCTTGGGGAGGACCCCACTCAGGTAACTTGTATCTTTATTTTCAGAATCTCATATGCTAAAACCCATAAAAATCTGCAAAATTAAAAGACCAAAAATATTTATTTTGCTTTCTTAAATTAGTTTGCTTTCATATGCGCGGTAAATGCTTTATGTCCCTTTATGGTCGAAATGATGAATAGTTACTCTGTTTATTCCTCTTGTATACCTTACTACAGCTTAGTATCCTATCTTAGTTTTGAGTTTGTTGGCTTGTACGATCAAACCTTAGCTTGAAACTTGTGGGTAGCAAAAAGCATGACCTTTGCCTAGGTTGTTGTGAGGTATGATATGGTATAATAGTGTTGCTATGAGCCTGTGCTAAGTGATGTTTGATATCCGGAGTTTTCTTTTGAAAAACAATAAAATGATAAGTTCCTCAATGATGAGAAATTCCTATCCAAAGCCATTTGTAGATCCTAGCTTTTGTTAGCCTCCACATATGCTGCTTGTCTTCTTCATTGAGTCTTGTCGAATTGTTGTGACCCTCGGCGAGAAACTTGTCATGCTCCCATGATCAAGATCACGTACACATCCACTATTTGCTAAACTTGTACACCGGAAGTTAGCACCCATCATTTCATCCATTCCGCAAATAAAGCTCCACACATTGTTTCATGATTACTCTCTCTCCAAAAATGTTCAGCAAGGACTATGGGCTATGAAAAAAAAGAAAAAAGAAAAAGAAGCAGTACATGCTCTAGAGCATGAAAAAAAACAAGGAAAAAAAGAGAAAGAATAAAGAGACAAAGCCCAAGTCTCAAAAATCTCAAAAGGAGAGGAAAAGATCTTATACAAAAAGGAGTTTTTCATTCATCCACACACACATGCACATCTTGATCAGTGTATGACTTGTTACTCCCAAGGATCCGGTTTTCGACTCGACAATACATGAGGAACAGGTATGACACATGTTTTCCCTACCTACAACCCCACATATCAGCTTATTAGAAGTAGGTGGAGAAAGAAGGCGAATCAATGCCTTGGTGAGGAATCATACACACTGAGCGATCCGAGAGTATCATTCGAGGAACTTTGATTTCTTTGCGAAAATTTGCAAAACCTCCGGATTGATGACTGATCAAGGTATTCGTGATTAGTAAATCCTATACAACCGTTCTATCTTTCAACCACTCAAGGCAGGTGAAGCTGCAAGCTCCATAGCAATCAAGCATAAGGTAAGATCGATGCCAACTCATTCAGTTCTTGATAGGGTACCTAGTCGTATGCTTGTCATAAACTAGGAATACAACATCGTAGCAACTCCTGATCGACCAACCTAAGTCCTAAGTATCTTGCTCGGGACGAGCAAGAGGCTAGCTTGGGGGAGTTGTTGATGGCTGTTAAGTGCTTACTTTAGCCATCAATTTACTCATGGATAAAGGAGCAAGAGGCATTTCTTACACGCATTTTAGTTAAGAATAATGTAGTTCCACTTGTCCTTGGAGATTATGTGATTGTAGGAAAATAAGCACAAAGGAAATGGCAAACTCACCTTCTATGATTCGTGCCACGTCACCTCAAGGAATGGCTGCCACCTCAGGTGCCATGCATGCAAGCCAAGCCACCTCAGGTGCCACGCATGCACGCCATGTCACCAATCCAAGAGAGCAAGCCCCGACAAATCTGAGCGTGACACATGGACTTCACATGGATCAATGGGCCCACCAGAGCGCCTAAACTGCCTCAAGAACAAGTGTACACCGGGGACCGACTTAAGGGCCCACAGGACAACCACCCTGAGGAAGCACACCCCGAGTGGGGCCCACCTGGGATCGGCCGACCCTAGGATCGGCCGAACCGACCTTGGGTCCTGATCCCGGCTTCCACGTGGTGCTTGTCCATTGGTCCTAGAGGCCATCCCTGGTGTTTCACTCCTTGCCTTGCCGCCTATAAATAGAAGAGGGGCTCATTTCTTAACAACACAACTTACTCCTCCTCTCTCACTTTTGGTTTCTAAGGCTAGGAGGTAGGCTAGAGTAGTTCTACTTCAGGTTCCAAGTCTACTTTGGGATCTAGGTATGAGTCTTCTTGTATCTTTATTTTATTGTATGACTTTGATCTACTTCAGTTATTCATCTATTTCATATAAAGTTGTGCTTGTACACATAGGTGATTTGTTCATGTGTTCTTCGCTCGTTCATCATTTAGAGGCTCCTGTTCTTGATGAACAAGGCCTTTCGATCTAGTTGACGAGTGACTTATACATGTTTCGGTGTTTGTTCATAAGTTAGAGGCTCGTGTTCATCACGAACACGACCCTTTGATCTTGTTGAATAGACATAGGAAAGCACGAATCCGTTTGTGTGCTTAGCCTAGTTTGATCTAGTTAGATCCCATGTTTGTGTTGCATGAAGTTCATGCTCAAGCTACGACATTCGGTGTAATTGGCTGGTTTAACTAGCGGCTCTGACCTGGGTCACAATAGCCCGGGCCGGTCAAGGTCCTGCTAACAACGTAAGCGTGGTGCTTGGGTTGCGTAGCTACGTTGCTTACGAGTGTATCCCACGGTTTGTCATGGGGTAGGCCATGGTGGTGACAGCCGTTGGACCCTTCTGGAATCCCCCACGTTCGGATACGATGTAGGAGTCTAAAGTCTAACAATCGGAGTCGTGCGTAAGCGACACGGGAGGTTAGCTCCCCGTTTGTGCCTGGGTGCTTGAGCCAGCATCATGTGATGCCAGTGTGTGACTAACTTGTTTGACTAACTTCGTATGTTTAGTACCTTAGAACCTAGAACTAACTCGTATGTTGCCTCCTAAGCCTAGGACCTTTAGAGAGAGTGTGTTTGTGTGTTCACACTACTATCTTATCTATCAAATCTTACCCCTGCACTTGAGTATCTAGTTTGTCCCTGTCTATGATTTATACTCCTTACAATAGTGTTGAACTAGTTAATCCGCCCAGCCTTCCTTGGATTCGATACCCTTTGGAATACTCCTTTGGGGAAATACTACAATGGTACTTTCCGCTTGGACTCTTTGTAATCGTTAGGATTACCATTCGCATATTTCTGGCATCGTTGCTAGGAACCCGTAACTTAGCATCGAGGTTAAGAAATACCAACAGTGGTGGCTCTACCAACTCCCAAACTTGGTTTCTCTCAAAGTTCTCTAACTCCTCATGCATTGCGTTCACCCAATTAGGATCAGAGAGTGCGTGTCCAATGTCTTCTGACTCAAAGGTAGCAACAAAAGCCAAATGAGCA